>PVHY01016289.1:0-28214 GCA_004024945.1 Uropsilus gracilis | reverse complement strand
CTCCTCTGGGAAGCCACACACTGATCTCGGCTGGCTCAGGGGCGAGGCAAGGGAGGTCCACTCCGCCCAGCTCAGTCTTCACAGCGAGTGCCCCCACGTCTCCACCTCTCGCTCCCAGCCCTGTACTGGGGGCCGTTTCCTTCAGAGGGAAACCCAGGCACCCGAGGCCACTGGACTTGCTTCTGGGCGCAGCACAAACTTGCTGTCAGGGATGTGTCTGCTTCCACCATTTCCTTAGCTTAGTCTTTAGATTATTTGAGATTATTCTTGAACTCATTTCCTTAAAAGCAAGCAGAACTCTGTCCTGCCGCCAGTGCCCTGCTTACCGGCACAGCATCCGGTCCTCAATAGGTTGCCTTATTCAGCAAACACATGCTGAACATGCCATCGTGCTCCGCATGGTACTGGGAGAGGAGATGTTGAGCCAAGGGGCTGGGCCCCCTCCGGGAGCTGATGGTGTGGGAGAGAGGCTTGAGTCAAACAAAATGCACATCAGCGGACACGTGTGGGTTTGCCGTTGGCATCCGAGGAGGGCACGGCCCACGGTAGCAGAGGAGGAGGAGGGGCAGGGAGCCTTCGAGAGCAAGTGCAGGTTGGGTGCCTTTGAAGGGTCTGTGGAAGTTAGCGACTCAGGTGGGGAGGAAAGAGCAGTGGGGCTTGGGGTGAGGGTTCAGAGGGAGGCAGACTCTCTGCTGAGTATAAGCTTTTCTGAGTGTTTGGAAGCTGTGGAAGTAATTTAAGCAGAGAAAAAGAGAACTGGCATCCTTGCGGGCAGAGGGAGCTCCTTAACAGCGCTCACGTCTCAGAGTCACGTGTGGATGCTCGCCGAGGCATGGGATGCAGGGCACTGGTGAGCTTGGCTGGCGTGAGGCATCAGCAGATGGGTCACCCTGGACCAGGGAGTAACTGGAGGGTGGGGCAGAGTAGGCCTAGGTCTGGAGATGGTGTGTAGCCTGGGCCTGGGGTGGGGGCGGGGGGGGGGTGTGGAGTCTGCCTTGGTTTGCAGTCTGGGTGTGTTCAGCCCATTCCTGCCTTGGAGCTGCAGGGAGGGGCTGTAGCACAGGAATATTCTCTGTAAGAAATCCAGAAATCCAGGACTGGTGTTTTCTCTAAAGCCGGGGAATCTTGGTGGGGAAACCTGCCTCAGATAGCATGGCTTATTCCAGTGTGACTGTGAGGACCTGTGCTGTGTGCTGCGAAGGGGGAAGGGAGAAGAGTGAGAGGAGAGGAGGGAAGGGGGTGGAGGGGAGGAGGGGGGAGAGAGGAGAGAGAGCAGGCGGGAGGAGGGGGTGGGGTGGGGGGGGGTGTTGAGGCCCACAGCTGCCTGCCCAGCCCTCCGCCTGCCGCATGGTGAGTCACTGCCAGCTCCCGCTGCCTGTCTCTATTTTTATATCAGCGCCTGCTCATATCTGACTCGTTAAATAAGCCTTCCAACTGGCAGAGGGATCTGATGGCAGAGGATGAGAACTGAGGGAATAATTCAGAAGTCTAAATAGGAATTATAAAGCAATCCCATCTCTTACTGAGAGATCTTCGCCTCTGAAATAACTGAACTCTTTAGCTGCCACCACCCTGGGGTGCATAGAGTCACCCTGGGGTGCATAGAGTCGCTGGGTCTCTGGCAGCACCAGTGTTGGGGGAACAGGGAATGGGAGCAGCAAGGCAACGTGAACAACAGCCTGGATTTGGGCTTGGGAGGGTGATGACAGCTGCAAGGGAGGGGGGGGCAGACAGAAAGCTGTGCTAATAGGCACTTAAGTGTGACACCCTGCATAATGGGGAACTTCAGGAGACTCGGAAGGCTGTGCTTCTCGTGGAGCTAGCACATAACAGAAGATCAGAAACAAATGCAAGATGCCGGGGTTGCAGGCTGATACCTGGGCTGCCCTTCTCCAAGTGGTTTTACCTGTTACCTGGCTCAAAGTGTTGGGCATCTTTGGGGCCAGGCACGGTGGTGCGTGCCTGTAAGCGGCAGCCTAGGAAGCCGCAGCCGTGGCCAGGGATTGCGGTTCAAGTCCCGCCGGGGGCCGTAGGGAGACCTAGTCCCAAAAAATAGCTGGGCATGGTGACGCGCTCCTGTAATCTCAGCTACCTGGAAAGCTGAGGCTGGGGATTGCTTGAGTCCGTGGTACCCCGGGCAACGTGAGCCTAAAAAAAAAAAAAAAAAAAAAAAGTGAACCTCAGCTTTCTCGGCTGTGAAGGGGCGAAGAGCGCCTCACCTGGTAGGATGGGGGATTGTCCAACCAGGGCCACTCAGGGTCAGCTGTGCTGAGGAGGGAGGTGGGGAGATCGTCCTCTTGCTGTGTTTTCAGGAGAGCTCTGCTCCCAGAGCCTTCTAGAGAGTTAGTGTTGCTTTTCCTTTAATCTGTGCTGGATACACAAGCCTTTCCCAGGTCACTGACCCGGATCAAGGGCATAGAGGCTCTGCCCTGGGCTTTTGAGTCCCTCTGGGGCTCAGTTCCTGCCCGTAATGAAAGAAGACATGGTAGGTAAACTGAAAGACATTTCTCCCCTGAAGGTTTCGTACTTTCAGTGACTTGATTGGCGCACCCAAATCAGAGCCCGCTACGGCCCAGCTCCTGAAGTGAACTTGTTCACTGCGATTGGGGCAACTTGGCAATGCCAATCCCAGTGCCTTGGAAAAGGAGAGTTAGACTTTGCTTGTGCTGGGAGGATCTGGGAGACCTGGGAACCGCACACCCTTTGTGCCCTGCTTTGCAGAGGGAACAGCTAGAGCTGAGGTGTATCCTGAGAGCTCAGTATGCCCAGCCCTGCCTTTCTCTCTAAGCCAGGAGCCTGCTCCCGCAGGCCAGGAGCTCACCCCACAGCATGTACCACCACCCTTCCTGTCAGCACCCAGAATGCCTTGCCTTTCCCGGGCAAACTGTGATGCCCATGTGTGTGCCTCACTGGAAGGCTGATCAGCTGGGACACACTTTCCTAAGCCCTAGAAGCCTGAACTGGTGCCCCTTGAGAGCAGTGGTCAACACCCTCCTAGTCCCAGATAATGGTCCATTATCAGGATCAGTGGCCCATATGGTTCCTTCCAAGCAGGCTTGGCTGCCTGGCATGACCTGGGGCGAAGGCTCTCCCCTCTGTGGTCAAAGAGCAGCTGCTCTAAGAGGAAAGCTAGAAGTCACACCATTTGGCAGGTCTGAAAAACAAGATTGAAGACTTGATGGTGTAGTCCAGGGCGGCCACATAAAGAAGCCTGTGTCTCTAGCCTAGACCTTCCCCTGAGCCCCTACAGGCTTGGGGGGACGGAATCAGGGGGGAGCCCTTGGTGTTTCTTCCTGGGTGAAAGTTAAAGGGGGCTTTTCTCTCCCATCTCCCCTCAATCAGCGCCAGCATGGAGGACCAAGCCCACCCTTGTTCCTTAAACAGGAGTTCCACTTTCTTAAGAGACCCCCACTCATACCATGTGACTGGGTTTTCATTTCTTGGGGTTCTATATCATCTGAACTAAGAACACCCAAAGTCTGAGCTGCGGCTGGAGGCTGACTCCAGGGCCTGAGGGCAGGAAGAGCGTGTGGGGAGTCACCTTACGTGCAGGCTGCTGTGACAGCTGGGCCACATGCCTGCCATTCCCCCAGGCATCCTCATGGCCTCAATATAGGGTGCCTGGCACGTTGGCCAGCCTAGGCTCCAGGCTGGATACCCGCTGCCTCAGGGGCAAGGCCAGTGGGGACAGGTTGGGCGGGTGTCAGCTTTCTTCTCCTTGCAAGGCTGGGACCTGGAGCTGCCTCCTGATTTGTGTGTATTCTTAGGTCCCAGAGACTCTTGCAGCCATGGGCGAGCCTCCAGGATGGGACCCAATCAGTCTGGGGGTGGGGGGTGTGTGCAAGGGGATATGGGGAGGCTTATCTCTGAGCCTGAGCTTTTTTCCATCTTAAAAAAATTTTTTTTGCAGTTTACATATTAATGCTTATATGTGTGTGTATATATACATATAATTGTATGACATCATTGCATTTCCCAGGGCTCTCCACCCCCATCACCCATGAACCCTCATCTTATCTTCTTGTGTTCATCCCTTCCCTGATTTCGACCTCCCCCCTTCCCTTTCCTTAGACGCTTACCCCAGTTCTGTTGTCAGCTTGTTTTGACTTTTTCTTGTCCTTTGTTTATTATTCCTATATCCCATCTACAGGTGAGACCAGATGGTTTCTGTCTTTTTCTTGCTAACTTAGTTCTGCTAATATGATTCCTTCTAGATCCATTTGTCATCACAAATGCTTCCTATTTGTCAGTTTTGATTGCAGGAAGAGCCGAGCTTTGCTGGGGGTCCTCCAAGCTGTTGAAGAGATTGAACTGACTGCCCCCTCCAGGCAAACAGAAGAAGGTGTCTTGGCTACTTGTTTCTTCTTGCTGTCCTGCTAACTGCCCCTGGCCCTCCATGTGGGCTTACTTTGCTCAGCTGCCTCTTCCTACGTCCCTGTCTGGGACTCTTTTCTGTTCTATAAGAGCCTTGTTTTTGGCTGACAGGGCTTAATTGCTCACTGGTAACACACAGGCATGTACTATGGTAGTTACGGAGGGGAGCTACTTTTAGAAACCTGGACCATGATGCCCTGGAGGTCCCAGCCAGGGCACAGAACCCCCTGTGCCCTCAGGAAGGGCCTATTTTTCTGCGATTTGGGGCAGGAGGAAAGCACTTGTCTTTCTGCACCATGTGACTGCCGCCAGAGAGTTTTATTGCAGAGGTGACAGGAAGTGGCTGGTGAAGAGGGTGTGTCCACTCCCCTCAGGCATCCAGTCAGGGTGAGGCCTGCCCTCTGCTCCTCTGGTGCCCTAGAGTCGAGGCCCAGCGAGTAGGCCTGGTTTGGTTTTATTAATAGCCTTTTTTCTTTTTACTGGGCAAAGTGCTTTTTGTTTCAAACTTTATTCTTAGGCTTTCACAGCTGAATGAGCTGTAAAGAATGGCTTGCTCACAAGCCAGCGCAGAAAAGAGCCACAGTGTCCGAGAGGCTTGTGCCTACACATACTGAAGGTCTAGATTTGATCAGATCCACGAACAACATTTGGAAAAGCAGTCAGTACAAACGAGCAGCTCATTCACGCTAATTTCTTGTAGCTTATTTTCTGAGAGCCTGTTTCATTTCAGTTTGCTTCCTTCATGGAGGCTACATCAGCGTTCTGTGCAAGCTCTGGAACTTCATCATTGTCTCCTCATAACCTCTGTTTGCTCCTGTGGGAAAAGGCCAGTACAGATCCCTCTTTTTTACCTTACACGATCCCCCCAGATGTTTGCTGGCTTCCGGTTCTCCCATCTGAAGGTCACCCATGCTTCCCCTTGACAGGTGAGTGCTGGCTTCACCTTTGGAGCAGTCGACAGGGACTTGCTGGCACCCCCCACCTGTTGGAGGGGAATTTGTGGTTGGTGGCAGCAGGAGCTCAGTTCCCTTCAGCAGCAACCCTTTGCTGCCCCCTTCTCTATGTGGGAGGGGCTGAGTTTTAGGCATCATGCTAATTCAGGACCCAGAGGACACATGTCCCAGAGGGACACCTGTCCCAGAGGGACAGGTATGGCCAGAAGGAGCGTGGCCCTGCTGACAACTTACTCTGAGTCCGATTTCAGACCCTGATCTCCAGATGTATGTTTATGTTATCTAAGTCACCAAGTTTGTGGCAATTTGTTAGTAAGAAACTAATAGAAGTGCCTTATGAAAAATGACCCTTTCTGGGACTGACTACGTCTTCTTGACCTGGACCAAACTTCGATGGAAACAAGAGAGATTGTGCTGTAAATGGGGGTTAGCTTCCCTTGGGATGTCTCCCACAAACATGCTATGCCAAGGTAATTAACAAGGGTGCTGAGTTCCCACCACCTCTGCATCAAAAGCACATTTATCTGCATCAGCCTTTCTCAAAGGAAGCAAATCTGCTTTTCTTTCTTTGAGGTTCCTGCTGATTTTACTTTAGTAAGGCAATAAGTTTATGATTTTGCTATTTAGATCCTCTCCATTTCCTGAATATCAGGATGACAATACCCCATAGATAGATCCTCTACAGCCTGAAAATTTATTTTCACACCTTGCTTTTCCTTTCTAAATATCAAAGTGTCTCGAGGGAAAGGCAGCTTCCCAGAGGTGGCCAAGCAGGGTGGCGATGTGCATGTGTGTGCATGTGTCTGCGAGGGTGTGGATTCCATGTGTTCTAAACCTCCCCAGAAATAGATGTGCTAACCCTTCTGTGAGATTAAGAACGCCTTAAGAGCAACAGCAACAAACCTGCTCTAGTCTCTGTGTGTTGCAACTGGTTAAAGATCGAACCCAAAATAGGTACCTTCAGGTACAAGGCTCCTGTGCCAGCAAAACCTTCCACCAAATGTTCTCAATCATGTCAAGGTGTGGCCAGGGACAAAGTCAGCAGAGCCTATAGTCTGCATCCTGTAGTTTCTATCAATGGTATATTAATGATGATCCATTGAAATGATCCTTTAGAGCTAATAAAGCATTGCTTTATTACTTTGTATCATCTCACCTGTGAAGAAGATGCTGTTATTCTCATTATATAAAAAATAGCTACTTTGGAGTCTGGTTTTGGTGTGTGTTTTTTGTTTGTTTGTTTTTTGAGACTAGGTCTTGTTATGTTGCCTGGGGTAGTCCTGATCCCGTGAACTCAAACAATCCCCAACCTCAGCTTCCCAGGTAGCTGGGATTACAGGTGCATGCTACTATGCCCAGTTATTTTTTTTGAGACTACGTCTCACTATGTGCCCCCAACAGGACTCGAACCGCAATCCCTAGCCCTGGCAGTGGCTTCCTAGGCTGCCACCTAGCTTTTTTGAGACCAGGTCTCACTATATTGCCTGGGGTAATCTCAAACATGTGAACTCAAGGGATCCCTGGCCTCTTGGCTCCCAGTGCTTGGATTACAGGCATGCGCCACCACACCCGGCCTGGAGGTCTGTTTTGAGAGCTCGAGATATGGCAGGGATTGCCCTAACTCCTTAGCTAGTGCAGTGGTTGGAAGCTCAAACATAGGAGCCAAATCGCCTGTGTTTGATTCCTGGCTTCCAGCCCTTCCCAACTGACTGACTTTGTCCAAATCACTTAACTGCTCTGTGCCCTGATTTCTTCTTCTATGGGAGAGGATCATAGTATTTCCCCCTCAGAGGTCACCAACAGGACTATAGGAGATGGTATTCTGGAAAGGGCACCTGGCACCTTGGAGGCCTTCATAGCAGCCCCTTGAGGCTGCTATTTGTCTGGAACCCACTACTATAGGTATTTGCCTGGTGATTATCATGAGGCTTACATAAAACATCTTGTATTTATCATAATCACTTTAAGTTGCTAACAACTTCTGTCTGAACAAACTCTAAAACTCTTCTTTTTACTCTTTCCCCCAGCTTATATGACTTCATTACTACAATTCATATCTTTTCCCTTCTATATCCAATAGCAAACTATTTTTAGGATAGGGATCTTCTTATGGCTTTTGTCTTTTAACCTTCATACTACCCTTCAAAGTGACTCATCCACTACCTTTATAACTAGATTATTTTGAATTTTTTATATTTTCACCTTTACTGAGAGATTTATACTTTTTATATGCTTTCCTGTTATTAATGAGTATCCTTCTGTTTCAGGTTAAAGAAATCCCTTTTACATTACTTATAAATGAGGAACTCCTTTAACTTTCTTATCTGGAAAGCTCTTTATCACCCCTTCAATTCTCAAGGTCAACTTTGCCAAAATATTCTTGATTGGCAGTTTTTTCTTTCAGCGATGTGAATGTATCATGCCACTCCATTTTGACCTGCAAAATTGCTACTGAAAATTCTGCTGGTAGTGTTATGGGAGGTTGTTTGTATATGGAAAGTTGTTTTTCTTTGCTGCTTTTAAGTTTCTCACCTTATATTTAAATTTTGACATTTTAATTATAATGTGTCTTGGTGCTTCTTATTTGAAACTCTCTGGGTCCTGTATATGGATGTCTGCTTACTTTTCAAGGTTAGGGAAATTTTCAACCATTAACCCTTCAAACAGTTTTCTGTCCCCTTCTCTCTCTCTTTTCTTCTCTGGAAGCTCCACAATGAGGATATTGGCTTACTGTGGGTCCCATAAGTTTCCACTCCTTTTCATTCTTTTTTCTTTTTTATGCTTTGACTGGGTGAGTTCACTGAGTTGGAATTCACTGATATTTCTTCTGCTCCATCTAGTCTACTGTTAAATTGCATATTTTCACCGTTTTCTTTTGAAATTTGGTCAACTTGATGAAAATAGGGGGGTAAAAAAGGGCAATCATTGTTGATTTTGTTTACTAATGGAGTTGAACTTTATTTTTTGTGGTGTTATGTGGAATAAGTTTACAGCCACATTTCTCTTCTAGTGCTGAATATTATTGACTAGTACATCATTTTTAAATGTGTTTGTAAGGTGTCTCTACATTCCAGTTTCTCGGGTTAATTTGTTATATTTTTATGGCTCATCACAAGGCAAATTTTTTTGGAATGGCAAAGTTGGGGTGGATTTGCAGTTATTTACACATTATCAGCTAGCTTGGGTGCTATGACTGGACTTTAGTTTTGAGTTTCATGCTGGCAAGGAAAACTTGTCACTAAGGATGATAAATTTGCTTCCCTTAAGTATCTTTTATGAAGCAGGCTGAGAGCAGAGCACTCTAGAGGCTTCCACACTACTTAGATACCCTTGCTAGGTGTATGAGGAGAGAAGTCTGGGCTGTAGAAACCCTGGGGTGACAAGGAGAACAATAATGGGAATTAAACTGAGGGGCAGAAGTCTTTGTGACAGTATGATTATTAAGAAAAACAGAAATAATTGGCCATTCAGAAGATAAAAACATACTTCTCATACATATTTGGTCTTCTCTCCTGGCTCTAGCACACAGCTCCCCAAATGTGGGAATTTAGTGAGTGAAGAGAAGTTAAAGTACCTTTTGTTATGTAAATGAAGCAACTTTTGGAAAACACCTAAGAACAGGGGCTGGTTGCCAGGAGAAACAGCCTTAGAGGGTTGGAACTTGCAACCCAGATAGTCTGGGAGGGGAGAGGGACTGGAGGTTAAATCAGTCTTCACTGGCCAATGAGTTCATCAAACTTGCTATGTAATAAGCTTCCATAAGCCCACCTACCCACCAAAAAGCAGAGTTCAGAGGGCTTCAGTTGGTAATGTAAGGAACTGGGGAGAGTGCATGGAAGAAGAAGAGGGCATGGAAGCTTTGCATCCTTTCCCCATAGCTTAATCTATACTCTCCGACTTCCTGAATATTATTATTATTATTATTATTATTATTATTTTTGAGACTAGGTCTTGCTATTTTTACCTGTGGAATCACAGGCTCACGTTGCCCGGGGTACAACGGACTCAAGCAATCCCCAGCCTCAGCTTCCCAGGTAGCTGGGATTACAGGTGTGCGCCACCACACCCAGCTATTTTTTTGGAACTAGGTCTTGCTACCGGCCCCAGGTGGGACTCAAACCGCAATCTCTAGGCCCGGCGGCTTCATAGGCTGAAGCTTACAGGCACGAACCACAGTGCCCGGCTCTGAATAATATTCTTTGTAATACATTGGTGATCTAGTGAACAAGGAAATGGGTTCCCTGAGTTCTATGAGCCACTTTAGTAAATAACCAAACCTGAAGAGGGGATCGCAGACCTTTCAATCCGTAGCTTGTTGGTCAGAAGAACAAATAACAACCGGGCTCTGCACCAGTATCCCTTCTCTGAGGCAAGCTTGACCAAGAGAGACATCCACTTGCAGAAAGAGAAGAACAAAATGGATAACCAAAGAGGAGGGAGGCAAGCCCCAGGGAGCAATGCCAACTACCCTTTTATCTCTCTGGTCCAGTCCCTCCCTGAGGCCTGGTTGTCTCATAAACAAGTATGGATTATAATATCTAGCATTAACATACTTCATATATAATAATAGAATATCATAGCATTGTCTTTGTATTATATATTACCATCTAATGTATGTGATTTAATATTCAATTATATATTTTATATAGTTATAATACATAGTATGTGTTTATAGATAATATATAACTATATAATATATATAATTTCATATATAGCATAATTTTATAATACCAAATTCTATAATTATATCTTATACGATAATATATCATTATACATTATATTATATTTTATTATTACCATGTATTACTGTCATATATAATCATATTACATTATATTATAATAAACTCTCCTTACTCACTGCTTTTGCCTAAACTACTTTCTTTGATTTGCTACCAAATCGCTAATGTATCACCTTCATAGTTATATATAACTAAACATATAAATACATGAATATATAACTAAATACTTCTAAATTCATTATCGCAAAACATTTACCCAGTTCTCACTGCAGATGTAGGAGTGCCAGTTACCACTTGGTTGGAAATAAATATAATAACCAAGTGTATGCGCTTTGTATGAAGCCAAATTTGAATTAAAGGTCCCATCCTGCATAATGCTAGATATTGCTCCTAATCTTCCTCTTAGACTTAGTCTTTTCATGTAGAACATGTACATGGTGACAGTACTTACCCCAATACTTTGCTGTGAGAAACAGGCTTCATGCACAGTGTGAGCTCTTCTCTGAGTGTTCCCCCAAATTAAGAGAGACATGTGGGCCAAGTGACAGATTTGGGGGACAGAATCCCCACCAGCATCCCCTCAGAACAAGCTCAGAAGCTTCTCTGTGTTCTTTGATGTGATCAAAGCCCAGACAGTCTCTATTTTGGAAGGGACAAGTAGATGCTCAAAAGCCACTCAACAAATAACTAGATAAGGTAAGGAGCTTCTCAAGGCTACAAGGTAAGAAGGGCAAGAACTACAGTCGAAGTTGGGTCTTCTTGGCAAAAGAGACCCAAGCCGCTGACTCAGAAAGTTTTTCTCTACTTTTGCAGTGGCAGGAAAACAGATGAAGCAAGAGGTCTTCTGAACCTCTGTGTGTATGTGTGTGTGTGTGTGTGTGTGTGTGCACATACCTGTGTATGTGTACACATGCTCCTTTTGCTTTGATTTTTTTTTTTTTTTGAGACTAGATCTTGCTATTTTTGCCCATGGAACCGCAGGCTCACGCTGCCCGGGGTACCACAGACTCAAGCAATCCCCAGCCTCAGCTTCCCAGGTAGCTGAGGTTACAGGCATGTGCCACCACACCCAGCTATTTTTTGGGACTAGGTCTCACTATGTTGCCCCGGGTGAGCCTAGAACCGCGATCCCCAGTCCCAGACACAACTCCATAGGCTGTCATTTACAGGCACACGCCACTGTGCCCGGCTTCCTTTTGTTTTAAATCCTTATTACTCCAACACCCTTGCTATTCTTGTTCAGAATTGGTGTTTGCAAATAAAAGCCTTAACTTTTGGTACCGTGCCTGGTGAGGGTTTCGAGATCCTCGTTTAGAAGGCAAAGATGACCATGTACTGCTTGCTAAGTTCAGCTTCTCCTGAAGCAACAAAGGTTGGTCTCTTTAATGAGAGCTAACAGGGCAGAAAGGGGGACCAAGAATAGTATTTTAGGCATTGGATCTGCTTCATTAAAATCAATAGATCTAATGATTTGTGTGTTTCAGAGGATATTTGGGAACTAAAAAAAAAAGCTGAAAGAAATAGAATGAAGGCATCTTGGCACAATTTTGTCTCTTAAATTCTTTTATGTGAAAGAACGTGTCACGTGTGCTCAAGCTGCTTTTCCTTATAAACCTCCTGACCTGTGAAAATGAAAAAAATGTCCTCTCAGGAGTGCTACTAAATTTGATTGTGTCTTTGAAGGGCCTGGAATGATATTGTAAGGAGGAGAGAAATGGATGAAAATGTAAACAGATGATTCATCATATGGGAACCTGCACCTGGCCCAGCTCCCATTATCAATGTGTGTGTGTGAATCATTTTCTCATCAGAGAGAAAAAAAAAACAAACATTTTGTACTTTGACCCAAAATGAAAAAGGATGCAGTCACTGCTTAGTTTTGGTTTACCAAGAACAGAATCTTGAGCATTTCCTCTAAGCCTGAACTCTCAAGCAGAAACAGGCATGTTCTGGCTTCTGTGCATTATGTTGAGGATGCGACACCACAGGTGATAACGGCCAGGTGAGGGTGGCCCTGGAGACACCGGCACGCATGGTGATCTCATGGGGGGTTAACACCAGACACGTGTTGGTGTTTTCGCTTATTGGATTTGTTGTCTCCTGCAGAAACCACAATAAAAGCCTATGACCACTGTCCCGCTGCCCCTCTGCCTCACACTGACCCTAGGGACTCCCTGGCTGACCTGATCTGGGAGCCTTGCCTCTCATGTCTGGGGATTCTTCCTGCATGGCAGATTGGGCCAAGTCTATGTGTGTGGTTGCACCCCAGAAAAACGAATCTCTAGTGTACCCTGCATCAGGGATTCATGAGAATAAGATCCAGTTGCTCTGAAGCACAGATATCCACCAAGGTGGGGTCCACAGGGGTCCTGTGACCTCTCTAGGTGGCCAGAGCACTATGGGCCAAGCTTAGAGCTCAGCCAGTCCCCAAGAAAGGCCTGGTGCCAGGAAGGACGCCTTCAGCCACAGGTCATAGACAACAGACTACGGATTATTTTGCATTTGTCTTTTGGCACAACTTGAGATTATTGCCCATTTAAGACTCTGGCCTTTGAGGGGACTCATGCTTGAGATGTGTGCCCAGCCATGGAGGGAGAACACCAGTTCTGCCCTCGCTGGTGGGGATCAGGTGACACACATAGCCCTGTCCACAGCAGACAGAGGTGTCTCCCCTTGATTGGAATCCACATTCATGAAGGGAAGACACTGTGCCTTCAAACACCCCCAGCTTTTCCAGGGCCTCTGCGTCTCCTAATGACTCTTGCAGGACCTCTCTCTACCTTTGAGCCCTTTCCTCCGTCGCCAGGGTTGGGTTTCCAACTCAAACGTTCTGATGCCAGTGTCACCCGGGGGTTCTATTAAAAGGCAGGTTCTGACTCAGTGACTGGGGTGGTCTGCAGTTCTAGTTTCTCACCATCTACAGGTGAAGCAAGCTGCCACTTGTGGGCATATTGCCAGGTGTCCTCTGAATCCCGGTTCCATCTGTCCAACCCAGTGAGGACAGGGTCTCCCGACGAGGGGTCTTTTTTTTTTTTTTTTTTTTTTTTTTGAGACTAAGTTTCGCTATTTTTGCCCGTGGAACCGCAGGCTCACATTGCCCGGGGTATCATGGACTCAAGCAATCCCCAGCCTCAGCTTCCCAGGTAGCTGGGATTACAGGTACACGCCACCACGCCCAACTATTGGGGGGGGGGGAACTAGGTCTTGCTATGTTGCCCCGGGCAGGATTCGAACCACGATCCCCAGTCCCAGCTGCGACACCACAAGCTGTCGCTTACAGGCACGCGCCACAGTGCCGCCCGATGCTTTGGGCCATGTGCGTCCGAGCTTCTGAGGTGCTTGTGCAGGGCCAATCAGCTCAAAATCTAGGAAGGACACCTGGGTCTGCAGTTCAGTAAAGTCCCGGATGACGCTCATGTAGACTGACGTCAGAGCGCAGGGATCAGAAACGCAGGCGCCCGGCGGTGGTACTGAGTGCGTGGTCTCCTCTTTCTATATCTCCAAGCCTTGGCATCCTGGTTTCTGGAAATGGGGCATCTGCTTACTTCAGATCTTGGCACAAAGAGGCCCTGGAGGGGCTGGGCTGCCATGTGGGATGTGGATGCAGGTAGAGAGATGGAGCTTCGGATAAGAGGAACACCTCCTGTCTGTCTAGCCCCCGCTGGCACACTAGAGGGTGGGCAACAGCATATCTCTCACCTGTCACCCAGCTTCCTAACCGCTTTGGAATGTCCCCAGAGACATATGACCTATTAGTGATGACTGTTGCCCCCACAGGTAAATTCTCCTGTTAGCACGCTCCTGTCTGCATCCTCCCTGCTGCGTGTCACGTGGGCTTTGCTACTTCTGCATTACATCACTGTAACATTTCCTGACTGGGCTCCACAAGGGGCTTCACAGCTTCATTAAAGTTGGACCTGGACATGCTTCCCAGGATCCCCGTCCTGTGGGCTGGCCTCGCAGGTCGCCATCAGTCTCTTTGCATCTCATTCTCTTCTTCATTCCACACACGACTCCTAACACTGCTGTCCAGGACCAGGGCAACCAAGGAGCAACTAGAGGGACTGGAGTGGGGAAGACCCTCACCCCACTTTGCTTCATGGGGCGCCCCTGGCACTCTCAGCACCGGGCACAGTGTGATGAGCTGAGCAGCAGTGAACCTTGAAGTCTGCACCAGGCAGAGCTGGCAGGCCAGTCCCAGACACTGAGAAGGGATACGGCCTTCCGGCTGCAGTGGTGCTGGGAGTTGGAGGGCCGTGCCTCCCAGAGGGACCCCTGGGGAGATCCACCCCTTATGCAAAGCGGAGACAGGAAGTTAGTGCAGCAGATGCTGCTCCTGCCTGAGTTCCCAGCAGGGCATATGCTGGATCCCGTGCCTGAAAAATGCAGGTGACAAATCATGTACAGATCTGATCACACGAGCAGATGGTGCGGTCCCTTTGACATTCACACCTGGTGGCTGCTGAAACCCTAGAGAGTGCAATTAGAAAATCAGCCTCCTTACTTCATAGGCGCATTACTCTTGCCAACTGAGAATGTTCCTCCGTCATTACCTGCAATGAATGATTTTTTTTTTTTTTTAAGTCTAGGTCTCACTATTTTTGCCTGTGGAACCGCAGGCTCACGTTGCCCGGGGTACCACAGACTCAAGCGATCCCCAGCCTCAGCTTCCCAGGTAGCTGGGATTACAGGTGTGCGCCACCACACCCAGCTATTTTTTGGGGACTAGGTCTCCCTATGTGCCTCTGGTGGGACTCGAACTGCGATTCCTGGTCCCGGCTGTGGCTTCCTAGGCTGCCACCTACAGGCATGCGCCACCATGCCCAGCCTAGGAACGAATGATTTTTATCTTCCAAGAGGGTTGACTGCTGACTTGGTGTGAGTCACTTTAATTTCAATACAGATAATAAGAAGGACCCAAATGAGACCCGTAACTCCACTGGCACCCACAGCCCCCTTTGCACATGAAAACACTTGGTGAAGAAATGTTCCACAAGGCTAGATCTTTAGAGAGAGGAAACATACTTTCCTCATCTCCTCTTCCTCCCTTCTGAATTTGGGAGGAAGCTTCTGGAAGCCGCAGTGCTTAGAGTGAACCCTGGAGGCTGAGCAAAGGTTTGACAGGAGATGTAAGCCAGGGGTTGCCAGTCCTGGAGTGGGAGAGAGCTCCTATCTTGGAGCCCCACAGCTTTGCTGACACTTAGGATACCCGCGGGTTGAGGGGACATGAAAGGCCGGGGCCAGATGGGAAAAGACCAGTGCCTAGCCAAGGGAGTTGGCTACCATTCCTTCCACCAGGAGACTTGCGGGGCCTTACAAAGGAGATTTTAGTTAGATCCCTTGAGGGAGCAAAGGTTGGCCACGCACAGCTGATGGCCTGGAAAGAAAGAGCTAGATGATGAGTTGGTTCTGTACTTGAACTTGTAAAGACAGTTCTACATACGTGCCCACTGTTGACCAGTTCTCCCCCTACCTTCATGCCCTGTTTGCCCCCATTTGATGAAAGATATTGGTGTCCTGGGCTGGTCTGTTCAGT
The DNA here is from genome assembly GCA_004024945.1 of Uropsilus gracilis. Classification (NCBI taxonomy): domain Eukaryota; kingdom Metazoa; phylum Chordata; class Mammalia; order Eulipotyphla; family Talpidae; genus Uropsilus; species Uropsilus gracilis. Next base: position 12,612 of record PVHY01016289.1, on the reverse strand, counting down.
GAAAACAGGGAAGCTGGACGTGGCACCCAGCCACCAAATTCATTTTCAAACACTTGCTAGGAAATATGCCCACCATCATGAGACAGAGAAATGGCGAGTGTAGTCAGATAGGAAGAAAACATAACCGATCTTTAAAATGTCTTAATAGGAAAGGCAAAGGAATGTGTGTAAACAAATTATAATACCAAACCCAGGACAAATAATTACCCCTAGTGTTGATCAAAGTGATGGCTGTGTAAGCAATAGAAGTTGCCATGAGACCAGCAGTGTTTAAGAAGCAAGTACATGGTGTAGTACAACAAAGAAGACTGAAATCCTTCCAGCTACTTTTTTTTTTGACTGAAAATCTAATTTATCAGATAAGAGGATGGCAGTTCCCATTTTTCTCTCTGTCATTGGCTTGGAGTGACTTTCTTCTCTTTCTTTCCTTTCACTTTTTCATGTTTGTCATGTTTTGAGTGAGTTTCTTACAAGCAAGATAATATGGAGGTAACATAGCTTAACCTAATCTATTCTCCTGTGCCTTTAATTGATGAGCCAGACCATTCAGATTGAAGGTGATTATTGATCCCTCAGGCCGATTACTGTCATTCCTTTTTTTTTTCTCATTGATTTGTCTTTCTGTTATTTATTTTTCCATTTGTCTCTTTCTGCTTTTTCACACAGATTGTCTTTCCTGGTAGAGCTCTCATTTTCTCTATTTCTTCCTCTATCTGTCTCTATTCTAGATTTTTATTTTGTGGTTGCCAGAAGGGTTATACCAAACTTTCTATGACTAAAAATAACCTTGTGTTGACTCATCATTTAACTATACAGGCATTAATCTCCCCCCCTTCCTTTTAGTGTTTTGTTGTTTCTTTTTTTTTTTTGAGACTAGGTCTTGCTATGTTGCCCCGGCGTAGTCCTGATCCCACGGACTCAAGCAATCCCCAGCCCCCGCCTCCCAGCTAGCTGGGATTACAGGTGTCTGCCACAGTGCCCGGCTGGTTTTTTTGAGACCAGGTGTTGCTGTTTCCCGGGGTAGCCTTGAACAAGCGAACTCAAGCAATCCCTGGCCTCTTGCCTTCCAGCGCTTGGATTACAGGCTCATGCCACCATGCTTGGCTTGTGTTGTTTCTTATTGTTTATCTTTACTTCTGATTCTGTACTCCTGTTGTCACTTTGCTCAGGCTTTTGTGTTTTGTTTTTTCTTTTCTTATAGAAGAATTCATTTCAACATTCCTTATAAGGCAGGTCTGGCTGTTCTACAGATCAACTCAGCTACCTTTTGTCTGTCTGGGAAAGCCTTTATTTCACCTTCACATTTGAATACCCATTTTGCAGGATAGACTATTCTTGACTGTAGCTTTTTGTCTCTTGGGGTTATGAGTAATTACTTCCACTCTTATGGCCTGGAAGATAGCAGTTGAGAAATCTTATGAAAGTCTGATCAGGGCCTCCCTTTCTTTTCCTTTTTTTAGTAATAATTTTGCTGCCTACATATTCATGCATATAAGTGCATGTGTATGTGCGTATAATTACATCATTATAGTCTCCAGGGTTCTCCCTCCCCCCACCCTTTCCTTACCAGTCTGCTTCATCTCTGCTCTCAGCTTATTTTGGATTTTTCCTGGCCTTTTGTTTGTTATTCCTATATCCTCTCTATAGGTGAGATCACATGGTTTCTGTCTTTTCCTTTTTGAATTATTTCTGCTAACATGATTCCTTCAGGTCCATCCATGTCATCACAAATGCCTCATATTTGTCAGTTTTGATTGTAGAATAATATTCCATTGTGTAAATATACTGCATTTTTTCAACCATTCATCAGTTTTGGAGCATTTGGGTTGTGTCCATAACCTGACTATCATAAGTAATGCTGCGATAAACATCCGAATACAGGTGTCTTTTTTAATTAGCATTTTTGTATCCTTTGGGTAGATTCCCAGTAGTGGGATTGCTGGATCAAATGGTAGTTCCATTTTCAGCAGCTTCAGGTTCCTTTTTAGAGTTACCTTCTTTTTTCTTTAACAACCTTTAGCAACAAATTATAAAATTTAAATGCCTACCAAAAGTCACATATATGGCAAGGTATAGGACCTTAGTATTGTTTGATTAATTAACTGACCAACATATCTCTGACACTTTCACAGAAATGAACTTCTGCTACCATATATTTTGGGTCTATGATTCCACCTTTGTCAACATCCTTCCACGTTAGGCTCTGCGCCCCACTTTTCTCTGGCTTTAGCAGAGCCTCACTTCTTATGGGACAATACCACAGGGACACCAGAACCATCTCTGTTACTAGGTTCCAATTGGACCTTGATCTTCCACCTCTGTACTGGAATGAATACACCTCTGGAGATGCAGTCAGTGATAATAGGGATAAACACAAGTGTTGTTCATGTGTATGGAAAATTGTGTCTAAAGCAAACTCCTGCTGCGCACACAAGTCTGGTTTTAGAGAAGGGGCAGTAAACCAGGTGCAGTGGTGCATGCCTATCATCCAAGCTACTGGGAGGCTGAGGCTAGGAATCAATTGAGTCTGCAGGTTTGAGACAACCCTGGGCAACATAGCAAGACCTAGTCTCTATAAAATAGAAAGAGAGAGAGAGAGAGAGAGAGAGAAGGCTCAGTAGGTGGTCAGTTGATCTCTTGATGCTATGTCTTTGACATGGGTGAGATGTTTCTCTTTTAGACTGTAGCGTAGGGTGCTTTGCAAACTCTCTAGATTTATGTAGAATACAAATGGGGAAGGATTTTTGTTGTTAGAATTAATCCTATTGGTTGCTTTTTAAATAAATTCCTTAACCAAGCCCACCCCTATTTCAGGAGGAACCAGATTGGATTTTCAGCCCTGTCAGTGAAAATGTGGAGAGTCCAGCCTCCTGGCTGAGAGCCTGGAGAGGATTAGACTGAGCACAGTAGCAGTGGGAAGCCGAGAAAAGGAGTTCAACCTTTTAAAATAAATTGGGTCACCACTTTTTTTGGAACTTAGTCTCATATTATTACCAGCATCTCAATCTTGTCCATATCCTCTCAAACTTATCTCCCCTACTTTTAAGAAACATTCTGGTTCAATGCCAATCATCGGTGTCCTAGATCTAGATTCTGCCTGGTAAATAAACCTCAAATCCAACTGCAAAAGAGAGTTAATCTGAGAATCTCAGTTCTTTAAGGGGCTTGGCTTGGTGCTTTCATTTCATGCAGTGCAACGTTGAAGAAGAACTTTAAAAAATCTCTCTTTGCTCATCTTGGCAGTGCCCTTTAGCTTCAGGGGCCCTGCACTCCCCAGAGGTATTTGTAGCTATTTATACGGTGACCTGATGACACTGGCTTTGGTAAGTGGCTCACACAGAAATCTGGGGAGGATGAAATGGATAGCCCAGCCTGAATCGGCCATGATATCATTTACCTTCTAATTCTCTATGGCCGCCACCCAGGGAATTTCATCCCAGCCAGGGAGCCAGGGCTCTCCGGGAAAGTTCAGTCCCTGAGGACCCCAACTGGTAGGTTTGGAAACGTCTGGACCTGTGAGAGAGCTGGGGGTGGGGAGAGCTCCCGGAGTTGTTTATCTTTGCCCCCAAAGAGGAGCTCATAATGGAATTAGATAATGGAATTAGACTTTGCATTTGCTCCTCTTCCTCTGCATCATCCTTTTAAGCAGCAGAATCACCCAGTGCAAAACAAGATGATGTAGCTGAGTTTCATACTGCAGCCCCAGGTCACCTACAAATGGGCATGCCAAAGAAGCATTTGGGTATAATTATTTTCAGTGATTTTTAAAGGAATCGTTAAAGGAGAAAGGTAGAAACACCAAAAAGATTAGAATCAGGTAGATATTTTATTTTTTTTTTAAAGAGGAAAGTATCATAAATCCTAAGAAACTATAGGTCTACTTGACACTGTTCCCAGAAATCAGAACCCTCCTGACCTGGATGACTGAGCACAGAACCTGTGACCATTGGGGATGGATACAGAGCTGGGTCTTTGTTCAGAGGCAGTAGGTCAGACCTAGTTCTCACATGCCTTCTGCTCATTGTTGATGCCTCAGAGAAACCCATAGAAAGCGTTTTCAAAATTCTTCAAAATCCGGCTGTCGCTCTCTAAACGCCAGAACTGCGTCTAGTTCTAGTTCGCAGAGCTCCAGCCAAAGGAGAAGGGGGGGGAGGGAGTAAGGAAGTCTCTATACAATGGCTCCTCCAAGGCAGACTGCCCGCAAATCGACCGGTGGAAAAGTACCGAGGAAGGAACTGGTTACAAAAGCCGCTCGCAGGAGTGCGCCCTCTACTGGAGGGGTGAAGAAACCTCATCACTGCAGGCCTGGTAGGTGGCGCTCCGTGAAATTAGACGTTATCAGAAGTCCACTGAACCTCTGATTCGCAAACTTCCCTTCCAGCCTGGTGCGAGAAATTGCTAGGACTTCAAAACAGATCTGCGCTTGCAGCTATTGGTGCTTCTCAGGAGGCAAGTGAGGCCTATCTGGTTGGCTTTTTTGTGTGCTATCCAAGCTAAACGTGTAACAAGTATGCCAGAAGGCATCTAACTAGCACGTCGCATACGTGGAGAGCCTGCTTAAAAACTGCTCTGATGGGAAACATTTCATTCTCAAAAAAAATTGTTTTCCCCTGTTCTACCTGTTATTGGTAGTTCTGAACGTTAGATTCCCCACCCCTCCACCCCCGCCCCATGGGGTCAAAGGTACCTAAGTATATCCTAAGTATATGATTACAAGAGAAAAATAGGGAACAGAAATCAGATATTGGCAGCTTTTCCATTTTCATTTGTGTGTGACTTTTTAATATAAATGCGGGGATGTAAAGAATTAATGCAACTCAAAATGTTTCAGTGAACAAGTTTCAGCAGCTCAACTTTATAACAATTATAAACAAACCTGTTAAATTTTTCTGGACAATGCCAGCATTTGGATTTTTTAAAAAACAAGTAAATTTCTTATTGACAGCAACTAAATGGTGTTTGTAGCATTTTTATCATGCAGTAGATTCCATCCATTCACTATACTTTCCTGAGTTGTCCTACATGCAAGTACATGTTTTTAATGTTGTCTGTCTTCTGTGCTGTTCCTGTAAGTTTGCTATTAAAATACATTAAACTATAAAAAAATCCTTCAAAATCCTACGTATGAAATAGAGACATATGGGCTGGGTAATAACAGCACCATTAGGTGAAAGATATGTCAGTTGAATAATTACATTGAAAAACTGGGTTGATATGATAGTGGAGAGTCGAGCATCCTGTTCTTACACTTCAGTGCTTGGAAATGGAACACTTGCTTGCTAAATCTGTATTTGGCTCACACTGATAGGGAAAACTAGTACAGAGATGACCAGGCTCACGCTATCAGTTTAACAGCCTAAAACGGTTGGCTGAGATCACTGATCAGATATCAATTGGAACAAATATCACTGGGTTTAGATTTTTAAATGTGAGAGACACAGCTTGGTCATTTATAAAAAAAAAAAAAACTGGGTCCCTAATTAGACCTCAATGTGATGTGATTAAAACTGATGTACAATTTGGACCATCCATGTCAAACTCGTGCCTAGGTTATTACTCAGGAAAATTAGTTTTCACATCCTTGCTGGTAGGCAACATCCCAGTTCAAATTTGGGATCTGCAGTTTAGAATTTAGGAACAGTGATCAATCATGGGGTTCACCAGAAGGAGGGAGTGTCTGGGAGCTTGACATTCAAAAAAAGAGTGAAGGGAGATTTTACATTTTTTCTCAATGTGTAAAGCATATTTATTTTTAGTTTTTCATTGTTCAAACAAAACAAAATGAAGAAATATTCTTTATAAAATTGGGATAAACTAAGGAACCATGGAGAAAAAGACAATCATTTTCCTTCCCCACCAAACACAATGGTTTTTAAACAGAAGATGAATACTTTTTTGGTAACAGATATACTAAAATTGGAACAATACAGAGATGATTAGCATGGCCCCCATGCAAGATGACACACAAATTCATGAAGATTTCCATAAAAGAAGAGGAGGAGGAGGAGGAGGAGGAGGAGGAGGAGGAGGAGGTGACTTCTAAAGGTCTGAGTGACTTACTGATACACGTGCTATGTGCTATAACTTTGAAGGCTAGCAAGTAATCAAAGGGCACAGATTAACACCAGAAGACAAAACTAGAATCCATGGGTAGAGTGAAAGTTTCACTAAGAAAACATTACTAATAATTATAGCTACCCCCAAATAGAATTGCTGATCAGCACCAAGAATCCTACTATGGGGTAAACCATTTCATGTCAGTTTCAGTTCAGTCAAAACACAAGCATTGTAAAATTTCCACATAAATTCATGCACTCCAGTATCCTCAAAACTCTCATGAACACAGACCTCATTTATTTAACAAATGCGTTTATTGAGGGAGGAAATTCTTAGAGGCCAGAAATGTAGTAATTTTTTCTTTTCAGAATCTTATCAAAAGAAAAAGTTACCAAATTAATAACTTAGTAAAAGGAAAGTCCAAAGGATTGAAGATTCTTACCACACATTTTTGAGTCCCTACTCTAGTTATAAATGTGTGCATTTGGAAGGGTTTTTGTCTTTATATCCTACCAATGTATAAAAAGTCTAAATATGAAAGCCTGCTAAAGTTCACTAACTAGACACATATCAAGCAGAGATCAGAAGCAATTTAATTAGCATTGTATGTTAGACTGACAAAGAGAAAAATATAAACCCTTAAAAACCTGGTCGTTTGAACATTTCCCCTTCCTGTGGGCCCCCTTCTTGCTCTTCTGCTTTTAATTTTCCAATAGTAAAGGATTTATTTCTATTTATTTATTTTAGAGACTAAGTCTTACTATATTGCCCGGAGTACCCTTTAGCTTCAGCCTCCCAGATAGCTGGGGTTACAGGTGCATGCCGCCATACCCAGCTATATATATATTTGAGACTAGGTCTCGCTATTTTTGCCCATGGAACCACAGGCTTACGTTGCCTGGGGTACCAGACTCAAGCAATCTCCAGCCTCAGCTTCCCAGGTAGCTGGGATTACAGGTGCATGCCACCAAGCCCAGCTATATATTTTTTTGAACTAGGTCTCACTATGTGCCCCAAGTGGGACTCGAACTACTATCCCTATCCCCAGCCACTTCATAGGCTGAAGCTTACAGGCACAAGCCACCGTGCCCAGCTTCCAGCTATTTTTTAGAGACTAGGTCTCACTACATTGCCCGAGGTAGTCTCGAACTCGTGGACTCAAGTGATCCCTGGCCTTGACCTCTCAGTGTTGGGATTATAGGAGCATACCACAGCACCCAGCCCTATCAAAGGATTTAGCATATTTTGAAAGCCAGAAAGATTTAAGGGAGTAAGGCCGGGCATGGTGGCACATGCCTGCAAGCGGCAGCCTAGGAAACCACAGCCGGGGCCAGGGATTGCGGTTCGAGTCCCACTGGGGGCACGGAGCAAGAACTAGTCCCCCCAAAATAGCTGGGCTTGGTCGCGCACACCTGTAATCCCAGCTACCTGGGAAGTTGAGGCTGGGGATTGCTTGATTCTGTGGTACCCTGGGCAACGTGAGCCTGCAGTTCCACAGGCAAAAATAGCAAGACCTGGTCTCAAAAAAAAAAAAAAAATTAAGGGAGTGGTCTGCAGTGAAACTGCTGGTCTGACAACCAGGCTGGAAGCTGAGTACTCTCCTGTGTGGTCCAGCACGATGTCACTGCCTTTTAGGGTGGCGCCTCGTCCCTGCTGTCACTGGCACTGGGGCAGGTGGGAAGCAGGCAGCCTTCAGAGCCACCCTGTCCTGATCATGCTTGTGCAGTTTGCTTCTTTCCAAATGTCCCCCTTCCTCCTCACATCTATATTCTTCCTTCCAGAAGCCACTCTACTGACTTGGCTGCTTGTTTGCATCCTGTGTCCTCCTTTGGGGCAGGTTCTGTTCACCTTGTAACACCTGTTCCTACCCCAGTGCCAGGCACACATTAAGGGGCTCAGTTTGTGTCTGCTGAGCAAATGGCAACTGCATCAGAGCCATCGTGTTCTGGCCAGGCGAGGAGACAGCCCTGACTCCACAGGTAATTCCTGAGCAGGTGCCTGCCAACGCGTTTGGGAGAAAAACACTCATGTTTCCTGAGAGAGGCAGGCGGGGGTCTGCAGGGTTGAAGCCTGACTTGAGTTTAAGGACAAGTCAGAGTTCACTCTCTCGTGATAACAGGGAGAGCTGCAGGTGGAGCCGTGGGTCCAGACAGTCTGAGCAATGTGGCGGGTCTGCCTTTGCAGATCAGGTGGCTGATGGTGGCACTCACAGTTCTTAGCAAACAGATACATGTGCCCTTACATTTTCCTTTGCTACTGGTTGAGTTTATGTAGCCAAATCTAAATGTGCGATGCTTCATGGCCAGCTCTTAAGATCTGGAGTGTCTCCTCTATGCCTGTGAAACAACAGAACATACACATACCCCTCCCCCCACACGTGTCTCTGCCCCCAGTTGCTGTCACAATACTCTTCCTAATATCCAGGTAGTGTGTTGGGTGATAAGGATGCTAAGATTGTCTTCTGTATCAATATTTGGTCTTTGACCTCAGTTCCTGACAGAGAACTCCTAAATCCCTTGGAATTTCATGGGTGATAGGAATTGTTCTAATGAAGGGACTCTTGTGGGTCCCTGACTAGCTTCAGGTGGAGGCTGGTCACCAGAAAGGCACGATTGGAAGCTTATATCTTTCTACCCCATCTCCATCCTCCAGTGAAAGGGAAGAGCCTGGAGATAGATTAAATAATCAACCCTGCCCATAGGGTAAAGCCTTCATAAAAATCCCCAAAGCGGTTTCAGAGAGCTGCTTTGTGAACAAACTTACCTACCTACGATGAGGGTGTAAATCCAGCTCCACAGGGACAAAAACTCCTGCACTTGGGGGCCTTCTGGAACATGCTGTATGGGTTTCTTCAACTGGCTGCACCCTCATAGTCTCTTTGCCATCCTTGCGAATAGATCAGGTAGATATTTCTCTGGATTCTGGGAGTCATGCTACTAAATCCAAGGAGGTCATAGGAGCCTCTGATTTGTAGCCAATTTAAACAGAATTGTGGTGACTTGGGGACCTGCTGCCTTGACTGGTATTTGCAGTGCAGCAGGAGAGGTGAGGGGCCGTCAGCCTGAGGAATCTGAGGTGTCAGGACAGAACATTTCCCTCTGCCCCTTAAGGTGATCAAATTAGCATCAGAAAGATTCACAGGAGAAAAAAGCAAATTTACTTCTATACACATAGATGTAGAGTCCAAACCCAGTGGGACAGAATGAGGTTCTGCAATTTTTTTTTTTTAGAGACTAAGTCTAGCTATGTTGCCTGGGGTAGTTTCAAATCTGCTAGCCTCAGCCTCCCAGGTAGCTGGGATTACAGGCATGCGCCATCACACCCAGATATTTTTTAGAGCCTAGGTCTTGCTATGTTGCCCAGGGTAGTCTCAAACCCGCAGACTCAAGTAATCCCTGCCCCAGCCTCCCAGCATTTGGATTACAGGCATGCTCATGAGAAATTTTCCTGGCCCCCTTAACTACATAGAAGAATGCAAATTGGAAGTAGACACAGGATTTTTACCATCAATGAACATTCTATCAGAGAAATCTATCTGTATAACAGTCAAACATCTAGTGACACAGCATCTGTTCATCATATGAATCCCCTTTTACTCTCCTTGAAGTCCTGGCCTGGATCCCTATTTTATTCCTTTGTTCAAGATATAGAACCGGGCGGGCATTGACATGTTTAACAAAGATCCACAAGGAACTCACACAACTTACCGGAAACAAAGCAAAAAGCCCAGTCAAAAAGTGGGCCAAAGAGCTAGTTGAAATATCTTTATTGCAAATTATGGAAACTTAGTATTTTTCTGAGTTGTCTTTACAGTTTATACCAGTGTGTGTATGGGGGGGGGGGTTCACTCAGAATTTCTTCTGTGTGAATGAATAAAAGCTCTTAGTAAGTATGTGATATTAAGAAACTCACTAACCTTCACTCAGACCTTACAGATGTGTTATCAGCTTCAAGCAGCCACTGAATCTCAGGAGAACTTCAGTTACCTGTTCCCACTCATCCTGCCCACAGGATTCTAATTTAACTTTGTAGCCCTGATCAGAACTCTCAGATACTTTTTCCTCTTCTTATTTGACCTTTAAATCAAGATTTCTTGATCAACTGAAGTTCTTGTGTTTAGTCTCTACTCATGTGAAGTTAAAGGGCATCAGCCACAAGACTGACCTTCGTTAGATACCAATTGCAATGCCTATGTCCACTCTTACACTTAATAACTGTTAGAAGGATTCACAGAGCCCACTGAAAGTCGAGGCATGTGTGGTAGAGCATATAATGGCAAAATGATACAGATTAAAATCACCCAAGGGAAGAAGCATATAGGGCAGGACCCAGGATGTTTTCAAACACGGAGTTTCCATGGAGTTGTGGACAGTGTTAACTCCTCCCAGCAAAGATGTGACTATTGTCAATGAGGGATGTTTGTCCATGTCTTGATATCCAAAGTCATCAACTGTCCATGTGGCTGACCTCAGTCACCAGGCCTTCTTGAGGTTGAGCTGATACTGTGACGCACAGGTCCTGACCATAAATCACTTTCAGACATGCTGGCATGGCCCAAGATCCTTAGGTGAGCAAGAGCATTCACTGGACAGGACATTCCAAGGGTTAGAGATTACTCACCAGAGGTTGAGGACAAAGGTCAGCTCTTCTGGGCATGCATAAATCCTTACCTAGTCACAGAGAAAAGTCATCTCTTAGATTAGCTTGAGATCAGTGGTTTTTTTTTAGAGACTACATCTCGCTATGTTTCCCGGGGTAGTCCCGAACCCACGGACTCAAGCAATCCCCAGCCTCAGCCTCCCAGGTAGCTGGGATTATAGGCACGTGCCACCACATCCAGCTATTTTTTTGAGACTAGGTTTCACTATGTTGCCTGGGGTAGTCTTGAACCCATGGACTCAAGTGATTCCTAGCTTCTGCCTCCCAAATAGCTGGGATTACAGGTACATGCCATTGTGCCTAATTGAGATCAGTTTTTCATTTATTCAAATCTTTTTTTCTACTTGAACAGTGTAACTGCATTGTCAATAGCAAATGCATTTTTCAAAAAAATGAACACTTCATGAAATTGTGTGTCATCCTTGTGCAGGGGCCATGTTAATCTTCTCTGTATTGTTCCAGTTTTAGTATATGTGGTGCCAAAGTGAGCATAGCAAATTCATTTTGTACACATCCTGTTGTGCTTGGAAACTACTGTGTTAACTGTTGGCGTATTTTATCATACAGTTCCTAACCATGCCTTCTTGGCACAAGGCCATGGGGTGTGACATGCTTATGTTCATCAGCAACCTGCACTGGATGGCGATATGGAGGGGTAATCACCCCTTGTCCACACAGGTTTAAAGGCTAAACCTGGCTTTTGCCCAGTACTGTAGTTTTTGTCATGGTTGTCAATTCCCAGGGTCTTGGCAAAAAGGCATGATGAGATGTATAACAACAGCAACGACTTAGAAATCTGATGTTGATTTGTCACTGTCACTCAAGTTCCTTTCTGTACTCACTTTCTTCTCTGCAGGCTCAGGATATGAGCAACTCTCTGACCCCCAAGACCATACTCTGCCTGTTCCTCATTTACCCACCTTAGCTCCTTCCTCCAGATTCTCTTTCTTGAGCAAAAAGACAAATTACTCTCATCTTGGGCAAATATTTAACTTGCCCAATGATGTCCCAATTTCTGTTAGGCTTATTGCAGTGTTCATTTGCTTAGTAGAATAAATACATGTCAAAAATTTAACTTGCGATTGAGGAAACCAGTGAGTTGAGAGAGGTGGTTGAGATTACAGGAGATATAGAAGTATTTCTAGTCACAGAAAGAATGCTGGAGTGAGATTACAAAATTCACTATAAATTGGTTCATATTCTCTACTGCAACATATAACCTTTGGAATCTTCCTTCCTACAAGACACAATCATTTGTATTACAACAAGACAAAAGTTTTTGTATTTCTATTTGATAATTTATGAATGACACTCACAAACTTATTTTGTACCTATTTCTGTTGTCATATACAAAATCTTTTCTGATCACAATAGAATACGACCACAAATAAACAGTAAAATGAAAATTGGAAAATACACAAATATACAGAAAGTAAACAATTCTTTTAAGAAGCCAAGGAGTCAAAAAGTTGCAAGAGAAATAAAAAAATCTTACCAAAAATGATAATGAAAACAAAATACAAAACGTATGGGTTACAGTAAAAGCAACACTAAGCAGGAAATTTTTAGCTATAAATACAGAAGGTTCTCAAATAACATCATTTTGTTCAATGTTGGTGGTAATAATAAAAAAAATCAATCCCTAACTGCAGCCACTTACAGCATTTGTTCTCTCCATGTCTCAGTGGATTTTCTCTGGTACTCAGATTTCCTTCCAAATCCCAAATATGTACATATTAAGTTAACTGGGATGTCCACATTAGTCTAGTGTGCATGGGTGAGTGTGTGTGACTGTGGAATGGCATCCAGGGTTGGTTCCCCTTTATCCCTGAGCTGCTGGGATAGATTCTGACCACCAGACACACAAAACACACACACACACACACACACACACAC
>PVHY01016288.1:0-34103 GCA_004024945.1 Uropsilus gracilis | reverse complement strand
GAGCAGGGGGGGGTGTGGAGCGGGGGGGGGGGGTGGAGCAGGGTGGGGTCCCATTCATGTCTCTTTTACTCCAGCTAAACCTCAGAACAACCAGAATAGATGCAACAGCAACCCCCCAACATAGAACGGGTGAGGGACCAGGTAAAAGTCCAGCCCACAGACCGCAGATGGACAACCAAGTGAACCAGTAAAAAAGACAAGACCCCCAAAGCCCGACACCAGACCCATAAGGAAAAGCAGCAAAGCAAAGGCGAGGGGATTGGATTGGAGATGAAGGCTTGCAGCAAGAAAACATGGACAGATCACAAAAGGACATAACCTGGCCACCAAACACAATCTCAAGACTGAAAATCTAACATCAAGGGGCACCGGGACCCAACAATGCAGTCCCTCACCCAGAGAAAAGACACTAACATGGGAAAGAGACTAATGGACTCAGCACAGCTAATAACAAAGAGTGGGATGTGAGAGAATGGAGGGAGCAATGGAGGGAGGTGGGAGGGGGGAAAATATATAACAGAGTGGTTGTAACCCAAAGAACAAAATAAAACTACAGTAAAAAAAAAAAAAAAGAAATAAAACCACACATATAAGGTCAACTATGTTAAATAAACCAAAAATACATACTGAAAGAAGGAATTTCTCTTCAATGAATGGTGATGTGAAACTGGGCTGCTACAGGCAAAAGAATTTAACTAAACTACTATCTCACACCATACACAAAAACTAATTCTATATGTATGAAATACTTGAAACCATAAAATATATAGGGCAAAATATAGGCAAAACACTCCATGATATAAATCTCAGAAACATCTTTGTGTACTTGTCTTCCAAAGCAAGAACAGCAAAGAACTTAAGCAGCTCAGTCTAAAACTTAAAAGATTTCTATATAGCAAATGTGTATCTGTTTTTATTCCAGTACCATGCTGTTTTAATTATTATGATTTTGTAATATAATTTGAAGTTTGGGTGTGAAATAATGCCATTATCATTTTTTTTTTGGTCAGGTGAGCTTTGGCTAGTCTAGTTTTATTTTGTTCCATATAGATTTTAATAATTTTTGTTCAATCTCTATGAAGAATGTCATTGGAATTTTTATTGGGATTGTGGTGAATCTATAGATTGCCTTTGGCAAGATGGCCATTTTAATGTTATTTCTTTCTATCCATGAGCAGGGAATGTCCTTCCATTTTTTAAAGTCTTCTATCTCTTTTGAGAGTATTTTATAGTTTTCTTTCAAAAAAGCTTTCACTCCTTTTGTTAAGTTTATTTGGAGATATTTAATTTTCTTTGGTGCAATGGTGAGTGGAATTTAAAAAAAAATTTTCTCTCTGATTTTTTTGGCATATAAGAAAGCTACTGATTTTTGTGTGCTGATTTAGTAGCCAGCTACCTTACTTGACTGGTTTAGTGTTTCAAGTAGTTTTTCTGTGGATTTTTAGGGGTACTCAGTGTGAGAATCATATCATCTGCATATAATATTAGATTTAATTCTTCTTTTCCTATTTGTATTCCATTCCTGGAGTCATTTGCTTGAAGAATTGTTTTCTAACCTTTTACTGTCAGCCTATATTTATCATTAGAGTTCATGTAAGTTTCTTACAGGCAGCAGAATGTTGAATTTTATTTTTTGATCCAGTGAGCTACTCTATTTCATTTGACTGGTGCATTTAGATCACTAGTACTTAGGATGATTATTGATATTTCAGAGTCTGAGGTTGTTATTATTTATTTTATTATTAAATAATTCATTAATATATATATTTCACATCTTTGTTTCCTCGGGGTTCACCCACTACCTTCCCTCCCTGACTGCTCCCCCTCATCCTTTCCCAGTTTTGTTCTTTAGTTTTCTTTTTTCCTATATCCTATATATTAGTGAAACCATTTGGTTTCTGCATTTTTCTTTCTGACTTGTTTCTGCTAGTATGATTTCTTCTAGGTACATCCATGTCTGAGGTTATTATTTTGGTGGTCATTCCACAGTTCTGGTAACTAGTTTGTTCTGTTGTTTTTGATCAGTTTTTTGTTGGCTTAGGCCTTAGATTTCTTGTAAAGTTTCTTGGAGTGGAGGTTTGGTGGTGGCAAATTTCTGAAGACTTTCTTTATCTGAGAAGGTTCTTATTTTGCCTTTATAGGAAGGAGATCTTTGCAGGGTATAGTATTTGTATTCTGTGTTTTTTGATTGATGAGTTTAAACCATTCACATTAAGGATGGTTATTGAGAGGTGCAATTCTGACATTGGTATTTTGGTGGTCATTTTGAAGTTCCTATTTGCTTCCTTGCTTTGTTGTTTCTGTTTATTCTTCTGTTGGCTTTTATCTTTGGGCTTCCTGGAAGATTTCTTGGAGTAGGGATTTAGTGGTAGCAAATTTTGGAAGACTTGGCTAGACTGAAATTTTTTTATTTTTCCTCATAAAGGAAGGATAGTTTTACAGCATACAGTATTCTCAACTGGCATTTTTTGTCTTTGAGATTTTTAAAAATGTGGCTACAGGCTCTCTTTGCTTGAAGTCTCTTCAGAGAAATCTCAGGTCAGTATAATATGTTTTCTTTTGTATGTTATCTGTTTTCTTTCTCTGGTCAATTTCATTATTCTTTCCTTACCGTTAGCTCTTGGAAGTTTTATGATAGTATGCCTTGCTGTAGTTTTATTTTTAATGAAGTTTTGTGCCCTTTTAGCTCCTGTATATCTATTTTCATTTCTTTCTTCAGATTTGGAAAGTTCTCCATTATTTTCTTAAACAGCTGTTCAGTACCCATGTCTCTTTCTTCTTCTGGATTCCAATTACTTTTGTATTTCCTTTCTTTAAGGAATATGACAGTTCTCTGAGTTTTTCTTCTGTCTTCTTCCTTTGTATTTTTTTCTCTTTTTTTTCTTCATCCTCTCTTTCAGTGTCTTCAGTGTCTTCAAGGTTACTGATTAATTCATCTATTTCATCTAGTCTGTTTTAATGGCTTTTCCCTGCATTTTCAAACTCCTCTGTTGTTCCTTTTAAATCCTAGGTCTTTTTTTATTTTAGGAATTGAGTCTCAGTCTTCATTTCATCAATTATATTATTCTTATTGATGCTTTCTTTTTATATATTTTCCCATTTCTCTTAACTTATTAAATGCTTCTTTCTTGTGCTTTTTTCTTTGTATTTTTTTACTTCTTTACTTAGCTCTTTAAGTGCTTTAATCATGCAGAGTTTGAATTCTTTGTCTGGCAAATAAGGTTTTTCTTCTATGTCATATTTGTTGATTTTTAGAGGTTGTTTTTCCTTTGGTAATACGTTGTTTCCCATAGGACTTGCTTGGGTATTTGCATTATTTCTCTGTCCTGTGTTTTGCTTTCAGAATTGACTTGCTGTACTTATTGAACACTATGGCTCTAGTATTGGTTGGCATATTAATTAGGATCTTTACCAGATTGAAGATAATTTTTTAAAATTAGTTTTTATTCTTTAAATCACAATCTTGGTAAATGGTTCTTGGGATACTTCCCCCTCCCTCATTCTGCTGGTGCCCCTCCATTCTCTCAAACCCCATTCTTTGTTGTTTACTAGTCTGTGCTAAGGCCGTTAGTCTCTTTCCTGTGGCAGTGTTCTTTCACCAAGTAAGGGACTGTGTAGTTGGAAACAGGCAAAACTTGCTGGTAGGTTTTTAGTTTAAGATTGAATTGGGTGGCCAGTCTATATCTATTTGTGGTCTGTCCATGCTCTCTAGTTGGAGGCTGATTTCTCTAATTCCATCTCTTTTGTTTTGCTTCTGGTTCTGGTATCAGATTTAAGGGGTTACACCACCAGTCAGTGTTGGTGAAGGAGGTTTCACCATCTGTCAGTTCTGTGAGTGGCAATTGTAGATCATTTCCTCTGTCTCAATTTGCAACCCTGCTCTGGGACCAATGACCCCAGTTCTTGGCCCTCCTATCCTTTCCCATAGTGTGGGGAGGGGCACCTTGGTCTCCTAAAAGACATCTCCAAAATAAAGTCTTGGGTTTTCTAGAACCAGGGAGCTCGTAGTTGCGCCTTGTAGCTTCATGTTTCCATAGTTGTTTCTCCTGTCTCACATGTACTGGTTCTCTCAATTGTCCATCTGCTTTGTCCAGCCCAGGCTCATGGGCTGGATTTTTACCTGGTCCCTTGCCCATTCTGTGATGGAGTTTGTATTATGTATGTTCTTCTTCCTCCTGAAGATTAGCTGGGGTGAGAGTGAAATTGAAGGGGCATTCCTCAGGGCCAGACCTAGGAGGTGGGGGCTAAAATTCCCCAGCTATCTCCCAGTTCCAGATCCCCCAGAGTTCTGCCCAGCCTCCAATCTCTTACCCCAGAATGAGGTTAATTCTGTCTTTGTGCTTAAGCTGCTGTGGTGATAACTTTCTTGCTTCTTTTGGCTGTTTTTTGGGACCTGGTTCCTTTTCCATCTGAGAGGATAAGAAAGTGTGGTTCATTAGATTAGAGGGTGTGGTTCCTCCTGTACAATCCACCTTCTTTTTATGATTTTTCTCTTCCTTAGGCTGTTAGGTCTAACCTGCTCTTCCATCTTCCTCTGAGAGTGGCTTTGATTGGTAGTAGATCTAGTGCTGGTCAGATAACTCTTTTTGGTAGGGGCATGTTCTCACTCTTGTGCAATGAGTACCATTGTTTCCCTTGTCTGTGTTCCTGCACTGGCACTCCTGGCATTCCTGGGGCCCACACTAGCCCAGTACACTTGTCTCAAGGTTGGTGTACTTTAAAAAATGCAGGCCCACACAATCTGTGTCCTTGGCATTTGTCAGGAAGTCCTACTGTGAATAGCAACAGCTTCCAGAGAGAGCCACCACCTGCTCACCTCTGGCAAGGCCTTGTTGTCTGGTAGGCACCAGCCTGGATTGGCACTTGTCATTGTGGTTTTGATTTGTATTTTCATTATGATAAGTGACACTGAACATATTTATTCATGTGACAATAAACAGTTTGTCTTTGGAGAAGACATACCTATTATCAGAATTCTGATCTGTTATTTTCTTCATTCAGTGGGTACCTTCTTTGGTTTGACTGACAGTTTCTTTTGCAGCACAGAAACATTTTAGTTTGATGTAGTCATGTTTGTGCATTTTTGTTTTTATGTTCCTTATAATTGGAATTGAAGCTAATTTTGTGGAGTAGTTTTACTTATGCTTACTTCTATTTAATGGGTTCTGGGCTAAATCCACATTTTAAATCCATCATAAATTTATTTTTATATATGGTATGAGAAAGTGGTATAGTTTCATTTTTTTGCATTAGATGTCTAGCTTTCTCACACCATTTATTGAAGAGATTTTCCTGTCTATATTGTCTTTTGGCTACTTTGTCTTATATTAACTATCCATATAGGTTTAGACTTATTTCTATGCTTATAATTCTGTTCTATTGATCTGTATATCTATTTATATTTCAAAAACATACTATTTTTATTATTACAGCCTTGTGATGTAGTTTGAAGTGTGAAATTGATACATCTGCTCACTTTTCCGTCAAAATTGCTTTAGCTATTCTAGGTCTTTTGTGAGTCTATATAAATTTCAATGATGTTTGCTTTATTTCTTTGAGGAAGTCATTGATATTTGATAGGTATTATAGTGAACACAAATTGCTTTGGTTAAGATGGACATTTCAGTGGCTCAGGGGAAGTCAAATTGGAGGTGATCAGCTCACACCCCAAAGCCCAGTGGGGCTCAGGCTGAGGTGCAGACTGAGTTTTACTGGTCCAGGAAAATCCAACTCAGCAGAGACAAGCTCCCGCCAGGGGGGCTCAGGTGAGGATTCCAGCCAGCACCCAAGTACTTCCAGTTGTGAAGGTAATGCCCAGGGAGATTGGATGGGGCTGCAACTTTGCAACTGAATGGGCCTCTGCCTTTCAGGCTAGGTGCAGACTGAGTTTTACTGGCCCAGGGAAAGTCAACTTGGAGGCAACCAACTTGCACCCAAAGCCCAAAAGCGTTGGTGCTGCTGCATGGTACTGGTGCAAACTTGAAAAAGAAGGACACTCACTACCCAAGAGCATCAAGACACCCCAGTCTTGAGCATCAAGATCAACAAAACTCAGAGAGGCCAAGGAATGGGGGAAAAAAGGGAAAGCAAGAGGGTAGAAGCTTTCAACGAACTAAAAGAAGTAGTAGAAAAATATAGAAAAGAATGTGGCAAAATGAGCAGTGTCATTGATGAACAGGAAAATGAAGTTGAAACCCTAAATAAGAAGCTGCAGGAGATGCAGTATATTAGAGGAGCAATAGAAGAGCTAAAAAATCAGGGAAGAACCAGGAAAGCAGATTAGAAGAAATACAAGAATTAGCATACTAGAAGATACAGCAGTAGAGAGAATGAAGAAAGAGAAAGAGAGAAAAACAATAGAATAAAACAGAAGAAAAAATCAGAGATCTTTTATATGCCCTAAAGAAAACAAATATAAGAGTAGTTGGAATCCCAGAAGGTGAAGAGAAAGACATAGGATCTGAAAGGCTCTTCAATGAAATAATGGAGGGAAATTTCCCAAACCTGAAGAAAGAAAAGAAAATAGACATATAGGAAGAAAAGGACACCAAACTACTTTAATTAAAGAAGAAACACAGCAAGACACATCATAGTAAAACTTTCAAAAGCCAAATATAAAAAAATTATGAGAATAACGAGAGAAGAAACAGATAACCAATCAGACCGACCTCGCCTCAGATTGCTCAGAAGAGACACACTTGAAGCAAAGAGAGAATGTGGTCACATCTTCAAAACACTCCAAGACAAAAAGTGCCAACCAAGAATACTCTACCCAGAAAATTTGTCCTTCCTTTATGAAGGAAAAATTGGAAACTTCTCAGACAAACAAAGCCTCCAGAAATTTGCTACCAACAAACCCCTTCTCCAAGAACTCCTGTTAGAAGCCCTAAGATTGATACCTGCAGAAATAAAAAGAATGAATAATAAAAAGAAGAAACTAAAACAGAATCCAAAGTGACCACCAGAAACCCATTGCTAGATCTTCAGAAATCAATAATTACTTGAAATGTCAATGGGATAAACTCATCAATCAAAAGACACAGAGTTGCAGACTGGATTAAAGGACAGAACTCAACATTCTGCTATCTCCAAGAAACACATCTGATCATAAAAGAAAAGCATAGATTGAAGGTAAAAGGAAGGAAAACAATTCTATAGGCAAATGACCCTCCAAAAAAGACGCAGAGGTAGCCATTCTAATAGCACAAAAAGCAGATTTCAAAATAAAAAAGCAACAAGGAATAACCAAATTCAATGATGCATAAAAAGCATTATTCACCATGAACAAGTGGGATTTATCCCAGGGGCACAGTGATGGTACAACATTCAAAAGTCAATTAATATATTCCATCACATCAACAAAGAGAAAAACAAAAACCACTTGATAATATCAGTAGATGCAGATAAAGCATTCGACAAAGTCCAGCATCCATTAATGATAAAAGCCCTTGATAAATTAGGGATTAAAGGAACTTACCTCAGCACAATAAAAGCCACCCATGATATGGAAAACATCATCCTAAATGAGGAAAAACTAAAATCATCCAGTTAAGATCTGGAACCAGGCAAGGATGCCCACTCCACCTACTAGTCTTCAAAATTGTACTGGAAGTTCTAGCTAGGGCAATAAGGCAAGAGAAAGACATAAAAGGAATACAAATAGGTAAAGAGGAACTGAAGCTATCATTATATTCTGATGACATGATTCTCTATATAGATAACCCCAAAAACTTCACAGCAAAATTGCTTGAAATAATAAACCTGTTCAGTAAGGTAGCTGGATACAAAATCAACAAACTGAAGTTGGTAGCTTTCCTAGACACAAAAAGACAAATAGAAGAAGAAATCAGAGAAACCATCCCATTTACCATTGCACCAAAAAAAATTAAATACTGGGAATAAACCTAAAAATACATGTGAAAAAACTATACAAAGAAAATTTTAGAATGCTGCTAAAAGAGATAGAAGAAGACATAAGGAAATGGAAAGACATTCCCTGTTCATGGATTGGAAGAATTAATATCATCAAAATGGTCATCCTACCAAAGGCAATGTACAGATTCAATGCAATCCCAATAAAAATCCCATTGACATTTTTTTAAGAGATAGAACAGAAATTACTGAAATTCATATGGAATAACAAAATACCTCAAATATCAAAAAACCTCCTCACCAAAATAAAAGAGAAAATGGAGGCCTAACTATTTCAGATTTCAAGTAATTCTACAAAGCCATAATAACTAAAACAGCATGGTGCTGGTACAACAGCAGACATTCAGACCAATGGAACAGAATTGAGAGTTCAGAAATAAAGCCTCTTCAATAAACGGTTCTGGAAAAACTGGGCTAGTGGTAAAAATGGACAAAGACAACTTCCTCACAAAATGTACAAAATCAACTCTAAATGGATAAAAGACTTAGATGTCAGACCTGAAAACATAACATACATAGAGGAAAACTTGGGCAAAACTCTCCATGAATTACAATTCAGAAATCCTTTTCTGGAAACATCTACAGATGGCAAAAAAGTAAAGGAAATCATAAATGAATGGGACTACATCAAACTAAAAATCTTCTGTACAGCAAAAGAGACAACAGAAAAAAAATAAAAGAAACCCAACCGAATGGGAAAAATATTTGCCCTCTACAAGAGTCATAAAGGTTTAATAACCAAGATCCACAAAGAACACACACAAATAAACAAAAGCAAAACAAGAAGCCCAATGAAAAAATGGGGAGAACTAAAAAGACACTTCTCCAAAGAGGAAATATAAATGGAGAACAGGCACATGAAAAACTGTATAACATCACTAGCAGTAAGGGAAATACAAATCAAAACCACAATTAGATACCACCTTACACCAGTAAAAATGGCCCACATCCAAAAAACAGGCAACAACAAGTGCTGGCGAGGATGTGGAGAGAAAGGAACACTCTCCCACTGCTGGTGGGAAAGTAAACTGGTCTAACCACTATGGAAAGCTGTGTGGAGGATCCTCAAATTAATGAAAATTGAACTACCATTTGACCCAGCAATTGCTCTCTTAGGAATCTACCCAAAAGAGACCTCAATATGGGTACAAATGGACACCTGTACTTGGATGTTTACTGCAGCACTATTTATAATTGCAAGGTCTTGGAAGCAATCCAAATGCTCCAAAACAGAGGACTGGATGATATGGTATATATATATATATATATATATACTATGGAATATTACTCATCAATTAAAAATGGCAAATGTGATGATTTGATTATAACATGGATATACTTAGAAGAAATCATATTAGCAGAAACAAGTCAAAAAGAAAAAGACAGAAACCAAATGGTTTCACTAATATATGGGATATAAGGAAAAAATAATCAAAAGCCATGAGGAAAAGCCAAAATAAGCTAAGCACCTAATTGAAGCACACAAATTTGGTGTTGCTCAGCGTTGCCAGCACTTTTGGGCTTTGGGGTCCAAGCTTGTCACCTCCAAGTTGACTTTCTCAGTACCCATAAAACTCAGTGTGCACCTAGCCTGAAAGGCAGAGGCCCATTCAGTTGCAAAGTGCAGCCCCATTCTATTTCCCAGGAGCTTTCCCTTGGCAACTGGGAGTAGGCAGGTGCTGGCTGGAACCCTCACTTGAGCCCCCCCTACCCTGTCCCCTGCCAAGTTGGATTTCCCTGTGCCAGTAAAACTCAGTCCACCCCTCAGCCTGAGCCCCACTGGGCTTTGGGGTGCAAGCTGGTCACCTCCAAGTTAACTGTCCCGGGGCCTGTAAAACTCAGTCAAGTCTAGCCTGAACGGCAGAGGCCCATTTAGTTGCAAAGCTCTCTTTAAGTACTTTGAATACATCATTCCATTTTCTCCTTGCCTGTTGGGTTTTCTTGGATAAATTATATGTAAACTTGTTGTTAGTTTCACTATTACATGTCTTAGTGTAAGTCTCCTTACATTTAGGTAACTGGGTGTTCTTTTAGTATAATGGATTTGCATATTTTATTCTCTCCCTAGGTGATGGAAGATTTCCTCCATTATTTCCTTGAATAGGTTTTCTCTTTCACATTCTTTCCCTACCCCTCCTGAGATAAACCAGTGTTCTTATGCTATCTTTCTTAATGGTATTCAGAAAGTTTTTTTTAACATATTGTTTATCTTTTCTACCAATTACTTTCATCAAAGTCATTGATTTAATCCTCTATTATTCTACTACCTCATATTTCTGTAGAGTTCTTGATCACATTTATTGTTACCTCTACCTTCTAACTTTGTTATTTCCTTATGTCCTACTTCTTTTTATCTCCTTATCATTTATTTTATTACTAAGGTCCTTAACTTGTTTTATTGAGTATTGTTATATTTCTCTGGTTAGATTTTCTGAATTGTCTTGTATAAACATGTCTTCTTTCTGAATTCTTATATATCTTTGATTGGTTTTTTCGTTTTCTTCTATTTCTTTGAACTTCTTTAGTACAGGAGATCTGAACTCCCTATTATGGGGATACACAGTCTTCATTTATCTTTTGGATATGGGAGTTTTGGGATTTTTGGAGTTGTTTTTCTCACCTCGCATATTCGGCTCTCTTGAGATCTTGTATTCACATGTGTTATAATTTTTTCTGCTTATTTTGCTATTTGAGGTCTCCCTATTTTATTAATATTTTAATGACTTCACCAGAAGCCATGGAGTTAAATTATTTTATTTCCCTTGAAGGTAGTTCTGTGGATTTATTTTATTTCGTATTTACTTTTACTGAGTTTGTGTGTATTGAGATCTATTTGGTAGTATGAGTCAGCAGCCTTCTGCACTTGGTAGTTGGAGGTCTGGAGGAGTCCAGCTGTAGCTCACAAAGTTGATAGTTAAGCTCCCATGGCTAGTAACTGAAAACCATTAAGGATCTGGCTTTCAACACTGTGGCTGAAAGCCTAGGTCTGTCCAGCTCATATTCATGAAGTTGACAGATACAGACATGGCTCTCCTATCTGATGGTAGGTATCTGAATAGGTACAGTCTTTTGGTTTGCAACTAGAGGCTGGGTATAGTCCAGCTCTAACTGAAACAGCTCATGACTGGGATTATGCTCTTGACTGGCATATTGGTTACTGTGATTTATATGGACGCTAGGTGTGACCTGGCTCTTCCTACTGGCCACTTGGAACTGGGCTACTGCACTGGTAATGAACCCTAGGGAGAGTTTAACTATCAATATCAGTGATTGGACTCTGGGATTCAAAGTTGTTAATGGATGCTGGGAGTAGTCAGAATCTTACTGCTGGTAGATGGAGGCAGGTTTATTGCAGAACCCTCAATGGATGTTGAGGGTTGTTCAGCTCTTGATGTTGACGCCTAGATATCGGGTTCCCTCAATGGTAACTGATGTCTGAGTTCCCGAAGCTGGCAACAGGATGCTGCAACTTCTCTGACTCTATGATATTGCAATTCCTGGCTGACTGCTGGCCTCTTACAGCTTGTAGTGGACACCAGATTAGTAACCAGGTTCCCAAGGTAACTGAGATATAAGCTAGGACACTCTCCTATGGATATTGCTCACAGTGGATGCTGCAGCCCTCTGTATTACCTTCAGGAGTTATTGACTTTGTTCTGTATTGGAGCTGAGAAAACAAAGACAACACAAGCTTGTATCTTCACTTGGCCACCATCTTTCAAAATTTGTAATTCTTGCAGTAACTACCTTGATGTTTATATATATATATATATTCCTATATGAATGCACTTATGTGTATTTATAGATAGTATAAATACATCAAGTTATATATACATAACATATTGCAGTCTGATAAAATAAAAATTTCATGTTTATGTGAAATGTAGAAACCTTGCACACCTTACCTACTTTTATGTACATTTAGTTCCCTGTTTATAGTATAATACCTTACTATTTTTCTCTATACTACTAAAATATTTTTTCAATGTTTATTTCAATTATTAAACTTAAATTAGAAAACTGAAAATGAGGGGGGAAACTATTGATTCATCTTTTCGCTCTTCTGTTTTTCAAAGCAATACTTCAAAATTCCTTCTTATATAATTTTCTTCCCTTTCAAACAATTTCTTATAGTTAGTCTCTAAGAGGTGGTATTCTGGTGAAAGTTTCTCCCAGTTTTTCTTCAAATAAACTGTATTTATTTGAACTTCACTTTGGGAAGAGATAGAGTTTCAGAAATATAGTTGTCTTTCAACACTAGAAAAACGGTCCCATTTCTTTCTGTTTTCTGTAGTCTTAATGAGAAGTTTGATATCACATAAGTCTCTCTGCTCATAAATATGGTACTTTTTTCCTCTCTCATATTTAAAGATATGTTTTTGTTTTTAAAGTCTAGAAATCTGACTATGATTCATTGTATTGAGAAGGATTATCCCATTTGGAATTCATTCAGTTGTTTGATTGTATGGGATTTGTCTATGATCAAATTTGGGAATTTTCCAATCATTATTTCTTCAAATGATATTTACCCCTGAAATCTTAATCTTACTCTGACATGTCAACAAGAAAATTTTCAGATATTTCATCATAGACCAATATTTCCATAAACCAATGTCCCTTCAACCTTTTCAGAACATTTCCCCTATTATTAAGATGGAATTATTTATGTTTTTCTTTCTATCTTCCAGTTCACTAGCATCTACCTCTGTTCTCTCTATACTGCTTAATTCTATTACACTTCTTTCTTTTCATTTTTCAGCATCATTTGGTCCACTTCATAGTTTTGATTTGAAGTTTTATATAATTTATTGAACTTTCCTCAAAGGGAATCAGTTTTTTTTTGTTGAAGTATGAAAGTCTATTTCTGCATGTTAATTTTATACCTGAACCTCATTCAATTTTGTTTTCTTATTTTACTCTATCTCTTGATTAGATCTTCTGTTTTTGTATTACACTGATTTGCCCTTTTACATTTTATTCTATCTCTTTAGATTTCTTTCTTATAAAAATTTTTCACTCTATATGGTAGAGATATATACTTTTACTCATTCATTTGGTTAAATTCTGGAGCATTTACTCTCACTGTGATGTCATATTCTGTAGACATGTCAAGGTGCCATATGATATATATTTTGGTCTGCCCACTTATTGTTTTAAGCCTTTCCCCAAACCCTCCACTCATACTTATGGTCAACTTTTTTCCTTTAATTTTAATTTTTAAAAATGATTGCACACACAAATATAAAACACACATGTTTTTAGCATTGTTTTATACCCCAGGATTCTCCCACCACCTTTTCACCATGAATCACAAACCATCCTCTTAATCTCTTCTGCCCATCCCTCCCTTGCTCTATGCTTTAGTTCTCCTGATAGTTTGTTAGTTTTAAGTTTTACTTGTCCTTTTCTTTGTTTGCTTTCCTTATATCCTGCATATAGGTGAGACCATCAAGTATTTCTATTTTTCTTTCTGGCTTATTTCTGCTAGCATGATTCCTTCTGGGTCCATTCATGTTATCACAAAGGCATCAAATTTGACTTTTTTAATTGCTGAATAATATTCCATTGTGTAAATATACCACAACCTTCTGATCCATTTGTCTGTTTTGTGGCATTTGGGTTGTTTCCAAATCCTGGATATTGTAAGTAGTGCAGCAATAAACATCTGAGTACAGGTGTTCTTTTCAATTAGTGTTTTGGTATCCTTTGGGCAGATTTCCAATTATGGGATTGCTGGATCAAACAGCAATTCTATTTTATTTTGAGGATTGTCCACGTAGCTTTCCTTAGTGCCTGGAACAGTTTGCATTTCCACCAGCAGTGTAAAAGTTCCTATCTCTCTATATCCATACCAGCACTTCTGGTTGCCCATTTTTTTTGATACAGGCCATTCTTACTGGTACTTACTAATTGCCAACTGATTTTTCACTAAGGTGAAGAAATAATTCAGAAGAAGAAAGATAGCTACAATCAGATCACCATTGCAAAGTAAATGAACTTGTTATAAACTTCACACTTTATAATAGATCAACTTAAAATGTATCATATTACTAAAGTTGTAGAAATTTGAGAAGACAACAGGATACAATTTCAGACTATAGATTGGGGAAATAATTATTAGATATGATATCAAAGTAATGAATGATAAAATATTCAGGAGGGTAAATCAAACATCAAAATTAAAATCTTCAGCTATACAAAAGAACTTATTAATAAAATTAAAAACAAGATAAATACTGATAAAACATTTGAAAATCATGGAATCAAAATTCTCATATTTAAAATATGTGACACTTTCAAAACCCAGTATTTAAAAGCAATGTATTTCAAATCAGCACATAGAAGTTAGTAGCTTTCCTATACACAAAAAGCCAAATAGAAGAAGAAATCAGAAAAACCATCCCTTTTACCATTGTACCAAAAAAAGTCAAATACTTGGGAATAAACCTAACAAAACACATGAAAGAACTATACAAAGAAAACTTTAAAATGCTGCTAAGAGAGACAGAAGAAGAGATAAAGAAATGGAAAGACATTCCCTGCTCATGAATTGGAAGAATTAACATCATCAAAATAGCCATCTGACCAAAAGCAATCTACAGATTCAATGCAATCCCTATAAAAAATCCCAATGACATTCTTTTCTTTAAAGTGATAGAACAAACATTGCAGAAATTCATATGGAATAACAAAAGACCTTGAATATCAAAAAAACCTCCTGGCCAGAAAAAAGGAGAATGGAGGTATTATAATTCCAGAATTCAAACTATACTACAAAGCCATAGTAATTAAAACAGCTTGGTACTCATACAAAAACAGACAATCAGACCAATGGAACAGAATTGAGTGCCTGGAAATAAAACCACACATATATAGTCAACTAATCTTTGACAAAGGAGTGAAAAATTTACATTGGAACAAAGTTAGCCTCTTCAATAAATGGTTCTGGAAAAATTGGACCAAGACATGCAAAAAAAAATGAACCAAGACAACTTCCTCAGAGCATGTACAAAATCAACTCAAATGGATAAAAGGCTTAGATGTCAGACCTGAAACCATAACATACATAAAGGAAAACTTGGGCAAAAACCTCCATGAGTTACAATTCAGAAATTCCCTGTCTGGAAACATCTACAGATGGCAAAAAGATGAAGGAAAGCATAAACAGATAGGACTACATCAAATTAAAAAGCTTCTGTACAGCAAAAGAGACAACAGGAAAAACTGAAAGAATCCCAACCGAATGGGAAAAAATTTTTTGCCCTCCACAAGAGTGATAAGGGTTTAATAATGAAGAGCCACAATGAACACATACAACTAAACAAAACAAAGTGAAAAACCAGTTAAAAATGGGGAAAAGAACTAAAAAGACACTTCTCCAAAAAAGAAATACAAATGACCAACAGACACATGAAAAATTGTTTAACATCACTAGCAGTAAGGGAAATGCAAGTCAAAACCACAATGAGATACCACCTTACACCAGTAAGAATAGCCCACATCCAAAAAACAGACAACAACAAGTGCTAGCAAGGATGTGGAGAGAAGGAAACACTCTTACACTGCTTGTAGGAATGTAAACTGGTCCAGCCTCTGTGGAAAACTGTGTGGAGGACCCTCAAATTAATGAAAATGGAACTACCATTTGACCTAGCAACTGCTCTCTTAGGAATCTACCCAAAGGAGACCTCAATGCTTGTACAATGGGACACCTGTGCTCAGATGTTTATTGCAGTATTACTTATAATTACAAGGACATGAAGCAACCAAAATGTCCCAAAACAGATGACTGGATAAAAAAGATGTGGTGTATATATATACACAATGGAATATTACTCATCAATTAAAAATGACAAATAGGATGATTTTATAACATGGATTATTAGAAGTAATATTAGCAAAAATCAAGTCAAAAAGAAAAAGACAGAAACTAAATGGTTTCACTATTATTTGGGACATGAAAAAGAAACAAGAAACAAAAAGCCATGAAGAAAAGTCAAAACAAGCTAACAACCAAATTAAAGTACACAACTTGGGGAGGAGGGACAAGGTGGGATAGGTCACGGAGGGTGGGTGAACCTTGGAGATCACAAAGATATGAAATTTATATATAAATAAGTTATTTAATTAAAAAGTAAAAAAATAAATTATTTAATTAAAAAGTAATGTATTTGAATGTGTTAAAGGCATGAAGATACAGTTTATTGCAGATGATACTCAGGTATAAAATAAGCATAGTAATAGATAACCAATTCACTAAATATTTAGAAGATACAAATTAAGACCTAGTTGAGTACACTATGTACATATTAGATCAAAAATCACTGACAAAAAAAATATAAACATTTATTATATAACTCATCAATTCCATTCCTTGACACTTCTCTCAGGGAATGAAAATTTAAGTCCACAGAAAACTATGCAAGATTGTCCATGGTAGTTCTATTTGTAATAGCCAAAAACTGAATATAGCATAAATATCTTTAACAGTTGATGGTTAAATAAAGTGTGCAGCTTCTGTATCTTGAAATACAATTCAGCAATAAAAATGAGTGAAGTCATGTTACAAAAAGCATTCTGAAGTAATCTTCAGAGAATATACTCTATATCAAAAGTTCACATATTGTAAAATGAAAAGATTATAAACCAGGCATGGTGGCACATGCCTTTAATTGCAGCCTATGGAACGAGGACAGGATTAGAAATTGCTAGAGTCAGTGGGTCTGAGACCCACCCGGGCCAACATAGTGAGATCTAGTCTAAAAAAATAACTGGGCCTAGTGGTGCGCACCTACCATGGAAGCTGAAACTAGGGATCACTTGAGTCTGTGGTACCCTGGGCAATGTGAACCTGCAATTCCCTAGGCAAAATAGCAAGACCTAGTCTCAAACAAACAAACACACAAACAAATAAATAAGTGACAAGATTGTAGAGATATAGAATATATCTATATATAGAGAATATATAGAGATATAGAATAGATTAGTGGTTGAGAATGGTTAGGAACAGAGTATGCATGATTTTAACAGTGTAACACAAGGAATATCTTTGTAGTTATTAAATATCTTTATGTCTTCATTGGGTCCTAAACACATAAATCTACACATTTGATAAAATAGCACAAGATTATATTATATAGCTCATGTATTGTAACAATGCTTATCTTCTGATTTTGATTTTATACTATAATTTTATATGATACAACTGTTGGGATAATCAATGTGAAGGATCTCTTTACAAGGATATACTTGTACTTTCTGCAAATATATTATTTTTCAAATAAAAAATTAAGTGTTGTTGGTATCTTCTAAGAGAACCCCATTATTTTGGCCTCTTTTGCCCAGACACTTTGTAATTCTCTACTCTTGAATGTTGCCAGATTTGGTGAATTACAGCAAAATTAATAGGATAGTCCTGTTATTTAGGTTATAAAAAGACTATGACTTCATTTCTTGGTGTCTATGGCCCATCCTTTCTTGTTCTAAGTGAAGAAGCTGTCATGTGAGCAACCCCATGGAGATCCCATATAAAAGGGAATGAAACTTTTATTAGAAGAGCCAGAAAGAGCCCATGGTCTCCTAAGTAGCCACAAGAGTCAAGTCTTCTAATCTGAGGTTAATATAAAGAAATGTAAAAATAACATAAAAATAATATAAAACAAACCCAAATAAAAAATAGGCCAATTAGAATAGACAATTCTCCAAAGAAGACATACAGATAGGCAATAGGTACATGAAAATATGAAAAGATTTCTATTATTTCTCATCCTAAGTGAAATGCAAATGAAAACAACAATGATCGATCAAATCATCTCTGTGGAAATAGCTATCATATAAAAAACAAAATGAAAAACAAGTATTGGAGGGGATGTGGAGAAAAGGGAACCCTTGTACACATTTGGTGGGAAAGTGAAATGGTGAAGTCATTGTGGAAAGAAATATACATATCCCTCAGAAAACATTAAAAATAGAAATTCCATGTGGAATGTTTTGCTCATATTCTCCTCAATGTATTTAATAGTTTCAGGTCTTAATTCCAAGGATTTTATCCATTTAGAATTGGGTTTTGTATATGGTGTGAGGGAGTTGTCTAGATTTGTTTTCTGCAGATAGTGGTCTAGTTTTCCCAGTACCATTTGTTAAAGACTGTCCTTGTTCCAATGTATATTTTTTGCCTATTTCCATAGATTAGTTGACCATACATGTGTGACTTTTTTCTTGGCATTTAATTCTATTCCATTGGCCTATGTGCCTGTTTTGTTCCAGTACCATGTTATTTCATTTATTGTGGCTTTGTAACATATTTTGACATCTGGGAGAGTAATTCCTCCATTGTTCTTTTGATCAGGAGAATTTTGGCTATTCCAGGTCTTTTATTGTTATATATTCCAGGTCTTTTTATTGTTATATATGAATTTCAGTAATTTTTGTTGTATTTCTTTAAAGGGTGTCATTGATGTTTTTATTGAAATTGCATTGAATTTTTAGGTTGTTTTTGATAGGATGGATATTTTGATAATGTTAATTCTTCTGATCCATGAAGCAGGGAGTGTCTTTCCTTTTCTTTATGTTTTCCTCTATTTCTTTTAAGAGTGTTTTAGTTTTCTTTCTGTAGGTCTTTCAGGTCTTTTGTTAAGTCTGTTCCCAAGAATTTAATTTTCATTGATGTGATTTTATTACTCATTTTAATTGGTTTCTTTGTTGTTATATTTACAAAAACTTTATAAATTTTGGAGATCATCTACTTGCAGTATACAAATATTCTTTTTCCAAATCTGGTGAAAATTTTTCTGAAGATTTCTTAAAAAGATAAAAAGATAAAAATTATTTAGAAATACCTCTGTTAGGTTTTTATCCAAATGATATGAACATTCTAAAATGAAAAGATTTATCTATACCTATGACAACACTGTTCACTATTGTCATTGAACCAACTTAGGTGCCCTTTAACAAATGAATGGATATAGAAATTGTGGAACATATAGTCAAGTGGAGTATTACATAGCTATGAAGAAAGATGAAACACTGGCATTTAGAATAAAATGGATGGACTTAAGGGTGTTTATATTAAGTGGAATAAATAAAAAAGTGAAAGAGCAAATGGTTTTGAAAGGTTATATAGGGACCAGGGCATTAAAAGCCATGACAAGATTAACAAATTAATAAATTAGTCTGTTAGAACTTTACTGAGGTTAACCAGCGAAGAAGCTGCACCAGCATGGCTCATCCCCAAGACCCCAAACATGAATATAATTATAAAAACCTTGAAGCTGTCTTCATCAGTAGCAACCCATTTCAGATCTCTCCTATGTGCTCAGATTTTCTATGTTTCTAATCTGTATTTGCATAAATCTCTTCAGACCTGCTTGCTGCTGGCAGGAACTAGTCTGTCTTTTAACCTTGCATCTTTGCTCCCAGGAGCTGGCCTGTGTATTTATATAAGCTTTCTTTGACTTGTTTTCTATTGTTTGTGTGTGGTGTTTCAGTTCTTACACTGGCCGGCAGCTCCTGATTTGTCATATCACATTGAGTCACATATTTGGGGACTCAAGTTGGATTGCTATCTAATGGTGAATATGATGGAGGCTTAGCCCTTCTTGGTGCTTGGTCTTTTTGTCCTGCTTAACTATTCATTAATTCTAAAGTTTCCTTCTCTGAGTATCAAAAAGTGGTTTCAAATAAAGGCACAGGTTGGCTACATAAATGCCATTACAGCAGCTGCCTTTAATTCTCACATGACAGGATAAGCTAGTAATTGGACTAAATAAGGGAACTAGCCTATCTGCCAGTAGGAACAATCTGGCTATTGTATGAGAGACTTCAGTCTTTGAAGAGTCAGGTATGTTCTATCTGTAGAAGCCCATCTGGGGTATGCATAAGGACTTGTCATCCAGCATTACAGGTCAGTTCTGCTTGCCTTCAGTAAGGGCAAATTCATCAAGACCAATTGAGGGTAGATGACTCTGGTGTGACAGTCAACTGGCAGAGCCATCCTTCTTTAGAACAACAAACTCAACCTGACACATAGCCCCAACCCTGACCCCAATGACACTGTCAGATTTTAAGTGACTTTGTATGTTTCTTTAATACTAAAATACATGACTTCTTACCTACTCTATATGGCCCCAACTTTCTGGCTTCTGACTTTTTTAATCAATTATGCTGTTACTTACGGGGGCAGAAGGGGGTTGATATCTTCTAATGTTCTACATCTTTGCTGCTTGGTATGGGGCAGCTTCCAAGTGTTACATTATCATGTAGTTAGTACATTGATTGATTCCCCCCCTCTGATCACAATCATGATTCCCTGCCTGGCTTTGTGGGCCCCATTTTGTCTCAGTTGTCATTGGATGCATTGTTTCTTTCAGACTAGGCCACAGAGCTGGGCTTTAGATGAGAGTGCTATGGTAAGAAGGTAAGAATGCTAGTGCAGGCAGTGTTTCCTGAGATCTCATTGGTAAGTACAGGTAGTCCTATAGACCTCCCTTCTTAGCTACATGAGTGGGAGGCACAGGTACCATCCCACTTTAGGAATCAATGTAAGTCACAGGAGGGGGCACCCTAGAAGGATTCTGGTCACATCCCCCATTACTCATTTCTTTCTTTTCTTCATTGATGGACAACACTTTTGCCTCACCAGGCTCTAAAACATCTCTGGGGTACATACTTGCTCCAATATAAACTGGAGGTTTGGAAAGCATGACAACCACAGAGATCCCTTAATTTTAACACCATATTCCAACTGAACTTGTTCTCTCAGCAGGAGGACGCAGGAAAATTCCATATGTACCTTTGAAAGCCTGATTATAGGGGAGTGTCAGCTCATAGTCTTCCCTCAGAGATTCTAGTATAGGCCATACTTACCTGTGTAAGCACTAAATCATGATTTGGCAAAGTTAAAACCCAAAAAGGGACAAATCTAATAATCTGTTTATGTTCTATTACTCTTTTTCCAAGGAAGATAGTTAAGAGACTAAAACTTTTTGGCCCAGAAGAAATATAAGTGTAACTGCTTTCTGCCTTCCCTTAGCTGTCAAAGCTGCACGATACAACTGTTACTGATGCTGCTCAAGAATGCCCAAGAGGACTGCCTGTGCACTATTGATAAGGAAAGGATTTTCACAAACAAGATGCAATATCTGGTGAGTTGTGGTGGTGTGGAGAGGCAGTATGTGTTGCCCAACACTCTCAGGGCTGTGGCAGGTGATAACACCCAGTTGGCCAAGGAGCTGTGGCAGACACACCTCTTACAGACAGGCTAGAGTAAGAACAGGGCCAGAGTAAGGCAAAAACATTGTGAGGCTGGCTAAAAAAAAGCCCCCATCAGGTCCTCTACAACCTTTGGTCATAACTGGCAGCAAACAAGGACATTTAAACATTTACTGGAGAACTAAAATGGTTACTCAAAAGGGACAGACAAGAACCTTCAGGATGTAGGTACCCAAAAATAGAGATTGTTAGACCAAGGGAGAGGGATAAGGGGGAAAAATAAGTGAAAGTGAGACAGAGGGGAGAGACAGTAGATGTGTAGAAACAAAGGGAAAAAAGGAGGCTTTCAAGAAGATGGAGAAAGAAATTCATTT
Source organism: Uropsilus gracilis (assembly GCA_004024945.1). Taxonomy (NCBI): domain Eukaryota; kingdom Metazoa; phylum Chordata; class Mammalia; order Eulipotyphla; family Talpidae; genus Uropsilus; species Uropsilus gracilis. The sequence goes on along the minus strand of PVHY01016288.1, from coordinate 12,588 downwards.
TCTTGTCTCTCTTGGGAAAGGTTAGAGAAGAATGGGACTATTGAAATCCAAGAATGGTTTGAGAAAATGGGGCAAAAAGTGATACAATGGTGAGAGGATGTGTAATGTGGAGATATATAAAGTATTTAAGCGTGGAAATAGATTGTCTAAGAGGGGACTTTTAATGTTTGATGGATCATCTGAGCCACAAGTTGAAAACATAAACTGGTTAATGCTTTCCTTCCATTGCTATGGAACCTTGTCAACTAACCCTTTTGCAGACAAAGTTGTGAATATACTTGGCCTCATGACATTTGCCAGCAGACAACCATCCTCAGGTTAAAACAAGAACTACACGCTGCAGCTCTCATGCTGATAAGGCCAAGTAAAAGCTGACACCTGTAAAGACATTGCTGTACCATGCAGCTGCCCCCATACAGTTGCATGGAACCCTCTGATGCTTTCTTGCTGACAAAACAAGTGTTTATTTCTGGTCTGAGAGACCATTGTTGCCAACCATAAATTTGTTTTCTGATAAAAATTCTACCTGTGTATTGCCAATAGCTGAGAAACTTGCCACTATTTGTGTCATTAAATTTTGCCATTCCTAGAATTGATTTATATTGCTAATTACTCAATTAATGCCATTTTAGGTTATATAGATTAACATATTAGGACATTGGTAGTACCATTAGTCAATGGTATTTTTGGGTTCTTTGCAAATGCCACACCATCTCAAATTCTAATGCAAATGCCACACCATCTCAAATTCTAACACAAATTTTGTGCTGTTATCAAAGATGACCAAGATCAGGATTGTAATAATAGGGAGATGGAGGCACCAATGTATAAAATGCAGCGAAAGATCAAGGCCAGTAAACAACAGTTCCAAGTGGCTATGCATTCTAAGCCTAATTGTCAAATTTGTTTTTTCCAGATTAGAGGTGATTATGTTCCAATGGTCTTTCAGATGAAGACTCCTTAGACTATCCTCCTGAGAAGAAAACCTGACTTCTGTCCCCTATTGTGCCCTGGTTCAGCTGGAAGTAACCACAAAGATCAGCAATGCTTTGTCCCCAACAGATTGGGGGCTCTAGTTCAAAAAGAGGAATGATGGGTTAGACCTTGAAAAAAGACAGGGACTGGAACCCTTAGAGATATAACAGGAGGGATAGGGATTGGGACCTAGGAACTGTGGATCCTCTGGGGAACATAAAAAAAGTGAAAATTCAGTAACAAGAAAAAAAAAATGACACTATCACTGGTTAACTGATGTTAGGAAATGACCAAGATTGACCATATTTTGATTGGTTGTGATTGAACACAACCACCACAGGTAGACCCAAAACATGAGCATAAGCCATAAAAACCCTTGTTGTTTATAGGCATCAACTTATTCAGGATCCCTCCCACCCATGTGGGACTTGTTTTAACTTCTTATCTCTTTTAGTATAAATCTCCTCAGGCCTGCTCAATACTGGCAGGAACTGGCCTTTAATATTTGTAGCTTTGCTCTCAGAGGCTGGTCTTTAAATAAACTTCCTTTGGATTGCCTGATGCTGATATTTTGTGATATTTCAATTCTTTGATACACTGGCCACAGTTCCCATCTCATCATATGACATTGTGTCAAAGTTTCATTCATATTTGGAATAGAAGTACCTATGAAACCTGTATATGCAAAGACTCATAGGAATAAAACAAACTTTGGAAAAAGAAGATAATTGTTACCAGAAGGAATAGAATAGAGGGTGGAGAGGTTGGAGGAGGGATTCATATGGATACCCCACATGATTTGAGGAGAAAAGAAAAGAGTGAAAATAAAATAAAAACAAAACAAAATCCAAATAACTGTCATATATATATATATATATATATCCTTGAGCAGATGTGAATCAATAAAACAATAACTTTTATCATAAATGGGTGGAAAAGTGTATCAAATACTTTCTCTTTTGTTATTGATTTTATACAATCTTTATTTTTACTTTTGTTGATATATTACATTGGATGATTTATATATATTGCATTCCAGTGATAACTCTTACCTGATCAAGATGTATAATACTTGTAATACATTCTTGAGTTCATTTTACTAGTATTTTACTGAAGTATTTCACATTAATATTCACAAGGGATATTGATCTGTAGTTTACTTGTGCTTTCTGTATCTGAACTGAGTATTAAGGAAATATTGGTGTCATACAATGTAAGAGCATTTCCTCTTCTTGGGGTTTTAGAAATAATATTAGAAAGACGAACATAAGTTCTGATTTAAAAGTCATATAGAATTTGCTTTAAAAGCCATCTATTGAAAAACTTTTGTCTTGTAAAGTTTTTTGATTACTGCTTAAATTTCCATACTTGTGATAATTTTGCTTTATTTATCTATTTCTCCATCCATTTCTTCATAAACTATATCAGTCCAGTTATTTGTCCATTTCTTCAAGGTTATTTTATTTATTAGTGCACAGTTATTCATAGCTCTTATGCTCTGTTTCCATGATTTCTGTTGTCATTAATCCTTATTCATCACTAATTATCTTTATTAATATTTTCTAATTTTTTATTGGTTCAGCAAAAGGTTTATCAATTTTGTTTATCTTCTCAAAGAATCAATTTCATCGATATATTCTTTTGTCTTTTAAATCTCTGTTCAATTTGTTTTTACTTTTATTTTTATTTCCTTTTTTTCTACTAGTTTAAGATATTGTGTGGTAATTTTTTAAAATTTTGTTTTTTAAAATTGGTTGCATATGTAAAACATCATTGTCTATCCTGAGGTTCTCCCATCACCTTATCATCTGTGAACCATCATTTTAATCTCTTCTTTCCTTTCCTCCCCAGATGTTATCCCTTTTCCCCTCTCTATGCTTCAGTTCTGCTAATGGTTTGCAATTTTCCTTATCCTTTTCTTTTGTTTATTTTCCCTATATCCTGCATATAGGTGAGATAATCCAGTGTTTCTCTTTATCTTTCTGGCTTATTTCTTCTTGTGAGGTATTTTTAACAGTCACTTTAGAGCTCCGGCTGGTTTTGGGACACTTGTGTTGTCTGCAAGTGAGAGAGTTCCAGCAGCGCCAGGGTCTGGTGACCCAAATGCACTGCCTCCCCCCCATTGCCCCAAGGATTGTTGAACCCACTACTGTTCAGGTGGTGGCAGGGAGCTCCAGTTGGCTTTGGAATACTTGCAGCATTTGCAGGTGAGTGAGTTCTGATGGCAATAGGGACTGACAACCCGATTGTACTGTCCCCCCTCCCGTTGCCCCAAGGAGTATCAAACCCACTTCCTCCCTGTTCTGGCAGCTACAGGGAGCTATGGATGGCTTCAGGATACCTGTGATGTCCACAGGTAAGAGAGTTTGCCAGCACAGATAGGAACCTCAACAGGAATTAGAACATTGAATAGAGAATGCAAAAGTAACACACAGAACACACAGTTCAAAACAAAGGAAAGGAACTCATCCCCCAAAACAGCCAACAGAAGCAAGAAATTATACAGGCATAAGGACAGAAAATACCACAAACTGATATACTTCAACATGCCAACCAATACTTGAGCAGTTGTTGCACAATATGTAGACCAAACTTGAAGGGAAAACATAGGAAAGAAGAAAAATAAAAAATACTCAAGTGAGGGAAATAATTCATCTCCAAAGGATAAGCAATCTCCAGAAACCAACAAGGATGAAATCAAAGAAATGCCCTTTATGTCAGATAAAGAATTCAGACAAACATGATAGAAGCAACCAATGAGCTAAGAGAAGTAGAAAAATATAAAAAGGAATATAACAAAATGAACATTATCATTGGCGAACAGAAGAATGAGATTGAAACCCTAAATGAGAAAATGAAGGAGATGCAGTATATAAGAGGAGCAAGAGAAGACCTCAAAAATAGAGGGAAAGCCATGAAAGCAGATTAGAAGAAATTGAAGAATGAATCGGCACACTGGAGGATACAGAAATAGAACTAAGAGAGAAAAAGGGAGAAAAACAAAATAAAAAGACAGAAGAAAAAATCAGAGAGCTATCAGATACCTTAAAGAAAGGAAATATAAGAGTAATTGGAATCCCAGAAGAAGAGAAAGACAAAGGAAATGAAAGGCTTTTTAATGCAATAATAGAAGAAAATTTCCCAAACTTGAAGAACGAAATGAAAATTGACATACAGGAAGCAAAAAGAGCACCAAACTACTTTACTGAAAGAAAAACCACAGCAAGACACGTAATCATAAAACTTCCAAGAGTCCAAGATAAAGGAAAAATAATGAGGATGACTAGAGAGAGGAAACATAACTTACAAAGGAAAACCCATTAGACTGACCTCCAATTTCTCTGGAGACACTCCAAGCAAGAAGAAAATGGAGTCACATCTTCAAAAAACTCCAAGACAAAAAGTGCCATCCTAGAATACTCTACCCTGCAAATCTGTCCTTCCTTTATGAAGGACAAATTAGAACTTTCTCAGACAAAGTCTCCAAAAATTTGCTACCACCAAACCCCCACTCCAAGAAATATTGGAAGAAGTCCCAAGGCCAAAACCCTCAGACAAATAAATAGAATATGCATACCAAGGAACCAAAGTAGAACCTCAAATGACCCCTAGAAAACCAACACTAGTACCTGACATATCAATAATCACTCTAAATGTCAATGGTCTAAACTCATCAATCGAAAGACACAGAATTACAGACTGGATCAAAAGACAGAACCCAATATTCTGTTGTCTCCAGGAAACACATCTAATCCCTAAAGATAAGCATAGACTGAAGGTGAAAGGATGGAGAACAATTCTACAAGTGAATGGTCCCCCACCCCAAAAGCAGGGTAACCATTCTCATAGCAGATAAAGCAGATTTCAGAATAAAAAAGTGACTACTTAATGGTATGTGGTTCAACCCACCAAAAAGACATAACAATTTCCTCCTTGATTGATGTGTAGTATTCCATCGTGTATATGTACCACATTTTTTTTAGCCAATTGTCTGTTTTGGGGCATTTAGTTTGTTTCCAAATCTTGGCAATTGTAAACAGAGCTGCAATAAATAGGTGCATACAGGTGTCCTTTTGAATTAGTGTTTTCATGTCCTCTGGGTAGATTCCCAGTAGTAGGATTGCTGGGTCAAATGGTAAGTTCACTTTCAATTGTTTGAGGGTCCTCCACATGGTCTTCCATAGTGGTTGGACCAGTTTGCACTCCAACCAGCAGTGTAAGAGTTCCTTTTTCTCCACATCTGCGTCAACACTTGTTGTTGTCCATTATATCTATATGGGCCATTCTTAGTGGTGTAAAATTGTATCTCAGTGTAGTTTTAATTTGCATTTCCTTGATTATTAGTGATGTGAAGCATTCTTTCATATGCCTACTAGCCATTTGTATCTCCTCTTTGGTGAAGTGTCTTTTTAGTTCTTCTCCCCATTTTTTGAGTGTTTTTTTGCTTTGTTTTTGTTGAGCTGTAGGAGCTCTTTGTGGATCATTGTTATCAGACCCTTGTCACTTGTCTGGAGGGCAAAATTTTTCTTCCAGTCAGTTGGGTTTCTTTCTGTTTTGTTTATTGTCTCTTTTGCTGAACAGAAACTTTTTAGTTTGATATAGTTCCAGCTGTTTATATTTTCCTTCATTATTTTGCTGGCCATAGTTATTTCCCAAAATGGATTTCTGCGGTGAAATTCATGAAGGGTTTTGCTCAGGTTTTCCTCTCTGTATTTTATGGTTGTAGGTCTCACTTTCAGGTCCATTTGCATCAACATGGATAGAACTAGAAAGACTCATACTAGCAGAAATGAGCCAAAAAGAAAAAGAGAAATACAGGATGGTCTCACTTATATGATGGATATAGGGAAAAACAAACAAATGAATAATAAAAAATAAAAACAACCAATGGGACTGAACAATGGAGTGAGAGAGGAGGAGGGGGAAGTTGATCAGGGAGGCAAAGGGCACAAAAGATCAGGATGACTAACAGATGTTAGCGAAGGGGGAAAGCCCTGGGGTACACAATAATGCAATGATGTAATATAAATATAAATACACATATATAAGCAAATTAAAAAAATTAAAAAATGTGAGGTAATTTTTAGTCAATTAAGGATTACTGAAAGCATTGTTAATTGCTATAACATTAGTTTACAACACTGTATACATTCCAAAATAACTTTTTCTCACAAAGTCCACCACCAAATACCTACTTAACTATTGAATTCAACCAACTGGACCCTTCTATAGATTCCTTTGTCACCTTCTTCCCCTTTGGTAACCACCCTTTTAATAGAATCTAAGGATTTGGTTTTGGTTTACTATATCTCACAAATAAGTGAAATTATGTAGTAAAAAATAAGATATAACAATTTCAACATATATTCACCAAATGAGGGAGCACTAAGAGTCATAAGACAGCTACTAGCAAAACAATTCTATAAGTGAATGGTCCCCCCAAAAAAACAGGGGCAACCATTCTCATAGTGTATAAAGCAGATTTCAGAATAAAAAAAGTGACAAAGGATAGAGATGGATACTACTTAATGGTGCGTGGTTCAACCCACCAAAAAGACATAACAATTATCAACATATATTCACCAAATGAGACAGCACCAAGATTCATAAGAGCTACTAGCAGAACTGAAAACAAATATTGGCGAAAACAAATATGTAGTAGGAGACTTTAACACTCCACTCTCACCAAAGGACAGATGAACAAAACAGAAACTAAACAAGAACACAAAAGCTTTAAAGGAAGACCTAGACCAAATGGACCTAATAGGTCCACACAGGACACTGCACCACCAAAGAAGGGAATACACCTTCTTTTCAAATTCACATACATGGATCCTTTTCTAAAAATGACCGCATTTAGGATACAAGGAAAACTTGAATAAATACACAACAATTAAAATTATACCAACTTTTTTATCTGATCATAAAGGCATCAAACTAGAAAATAACAATGAAGAGAAAGCAAGAGGCATGTCAAATACATGGAGACTGAATAATATGCTACTGAACGAAGAATGGGTAGTCAAAGAAATTAAAGAAGAAAAATTAAAAATTAAAATTTTTATTTATTTTTATTTTTTATATACAACTTATTTTTCTTTTTAAAAAATTTATTTTGTTATTTAGATCACAAACTGTGTTTCTTTTCTGTGTGGCAGTGTCCTTTGACTGAGGGAGGGACTGTGTTGTTGGAACCAGGCGAGTCTTGCTGGTAGGTTTTCAGTCTTAAGTTTGTGTTGGCCGGGCCAGTCTGTATTCATTTGTGATCTGTACATGTTTTCTTGCTGCAGGCTGTCTTCTCTAATCCCATCTCCATTGCTTTGCTGCTTTTCCTTATGGCTTTGGTGTCAGATTTAGGGGGTCTCACCCCCAACCATTGTTGGTCAAGAACTTTCTCTATAAATACAGGCATCTGTGAATGGCCTTTGAAGATCATCTCCTCTGCCTCAGTTTGCAGTTTTGATGTGGGGACAATTACTCAATCTTTGGTCTTCCTCTCCTCTCCCGTAGTGTGGGGAGGGTGTGTTAACTCTCCTTGAAGGCATCTCCAAAATGAGGACCTGGGTCTTCTTGGCCTGGTGAGTGCATAAGTGTGCATGGTGACATCATGTCTCTACAGTTGTTTCTCTGGTCTCACATGCACTTGTTCTCTTGATTGTCCATCTGCTGTGCTCATCTCAGTCTTGTGGGCTGGATTTTTGCATGATCCCTCACCCGTTCTATGTTGGGGTTTGTGTTGCCCATGTCCTTGATCTTCTGAAGTTTAGCTGGAGTGAGAGTGAAATGGAAGGGGCTCCTTCCCTTTTCTCCCCTTGCCCATGGACTGGTACCTCTTTGCATGGGAACATGCAATGGATGGTCGAGCCTGTGTCCTCCTGTGCTCCTCTTGGGCTAGGAGGAGAGGGTATCATGGCTCTCCCAATCTGAACTGCAGATGGCTGCCCTGTGCAGAAGCCATCCACTGATGGGTAGGGCCACATCCCCTATCCCATCCCCCTTCTGGGGCTTACCCAGCTTAGGGTGCTTACCCAGGAACCTTGACCCGCTTTGCTCCCTGCTGGCAAGGGAGCCCGGATAACCAGAAACCCAGGCATGCAAGCAGCCCTGAGGTGACTGCCTGCTGGTGGGCAGGACTCAAGTCCCTGTCCTGCCCCTGTGCCAGAACTTTCTTGCATGGGGGCAGGCCTGGATGGGATGGCCAAGCCTGCACCCTCCCATGCTCCCCTGGGCTAGGTGCAGAGGCAACATGGCTCTGCTGATCCAAGCTGCAGATGGCTTCCCTGTGGAGCAGCCACCCACTGATGGGTGGGGCCACAACCCCACCCCATCCACTATCCAGGGCTCACCCGGCTTAGGGGGCTTACCCTGTAACCTTGACCCCCTTTGCTGCCTGCTGGCAAGGGAGCCCTGATGGCCAGGAACCTGGGCACACAGACAGCTCTGAGGTCTAAAGAAGAAATTAAAACCTACTTCAAAACAAATGACAAAGAAAACACAACATTCCATAATGTCTGGAATCAGCAAAAGTATATCTAAGAGGAAGGTTCATAGCAATGCAGGTCCATATCAAAACCAAGAAAATATCCAAATGAAAAAAACCTCATTTCCCAAATTGAAAAATTAGAAAAGGAACAACAGGAAAAGCCAAACCCAGCAGAATACAAAGAATAAAAATAAAAGAAGAAATAAATAATCTAGAGACCTAAAAGGACTATCCAGATGATCAACAAAACTAAGAGCTGGTTCTTTGAAAAAATAAATAAAATTAAAAACCCCTTGCAAGGCTCACAAAGAAAAGAAGAGAGAACACTCAAATAAATAGAATCACAAATGAAAGAGGAGAAATTACAACAACAACAACAAAAAAAGAATTCTAAAGAATTATCAGAGACTACTGTGAATATCTATAGGAAACAAATACAATAACCTGAATGAGATTAACAAAATCTTGGTAAAATACAACTATACAAAATTGAACAAAGAAAATAGAGAACCTAAATAAATCAATCACAAGCAGTGAAATTGAAGCATTCATAAAAATTCTCCCTAAAATCAAGAGCCCAGGACCAGATGACTTTGCAAATGAATTCTACATGACATTTAAAGGGGAATAACATCTATGCTACTAAAAATTAAAAAAAAAATCGAGAAAGAAAGAAAGCTCCCAGACACATTCTATGAAATAAACATCATACTCATACCAAAACCAAATAAGACAGCAACAAGAAAGAAAATTATAGACCAATTTTCCTAATGACACAGATGCAAAAATTTTAAACAAAATCCTAACAAATCAAATCCAATGATGCATAAAAAGCATTATTCACCATGAACAAGTGGGATTTATCCTGGGGCACAAGGATGAGTCAAAAGCCCACATGATCATATCAATAGATGCAGAGAAAACATTCAACAATGTCCAGCACCCATTCATGATAAAAGCCTTTGAAAAATTGGGGATCAAAGGAACACACCTCAACATAATAAAAGCCATCCATGACAAACCTACAGCAAACATCATCTTAAATGGGGAAAAACTAAAATCATTCCAATTAAGATCTGGAACCAGGCAAGGATGCCCACTCTTTCCACTGCTTTTTAACATTGTTCTGTAAGTTCTAGCCAGGGCAGTAATGCAAGAGAAAGACATAAAAAGGATACAAATAGGTAAAGAGGAACTGAATCTATCACTATATGCAGATGATATGATTCTTTATGTAGAGAACCCCAAAAAATCAACAGAAAAACTCAAAACAATAAACCAGTTCAGTATGGTAGCCGGTTACAAAATCAACACACAGAAGTCAGTAGCTTCCTTTACCCAAAAAGCCAAACAGAAGAAGAAGAAATTAAAAAAGTCATCCCATTTGCCATAGCACCAAAAACAATTAAATACCTGGGAACCTAGAACTATACAAAGAAATATTGAAAATGCTACTAAAAAATTAGAAGAAGACATAAGGAAATGGAAAGACATTCCTTGCTCATGGATTGGAAGAGTTAACATAATCAAAATGGCCATCCTTCCAAAAGCAATCTACAGATTCAATGCAATTCCTATAAAAATCCCAATGACATTCTTTAAAGAGATAGAACAAAAATTACAGAAATTCATACGGAATAACAAAAGACCTCGAATATCAAAAAACCTACTTGCCAAAAAAAGAGAGGATGGAGCATAATTATTCCAGACTTCAAGTTATTCTACAAAGCCACAATAATTAATACAGCATGGTGCTCAGACAAGTGGAACAGAATTGAGTGCCTCGAAATTAAACCACACGTATGCAGTCAACTAATCTTTGAAAAAGGAGGGAAAAACTTACATTGGAACAAAGATAACCTCTTCAGTAAATTATGCTGCTAAAATTGGACTAAGACCTCCAAGAAAATGGACCAAGACAACATCCTCACACCATGTAAAAAAACCAACTCGAAATGGATAAAAGACTTAGATTTCAGTCCTCAAACCAAAACATACATAGAGGAAATCTTGGGCAAAATTCTCCATGAATTACAATTCAGAAATTCCTTTCTAGAAACATTTGCAGACGGCAAAAAATAGAAGGAAACACAAGCAGATGGAACTACATCAAACTGAAAAGCTTCTGTACAGCAAAAGAGACAATAGAAAAAAACTAAAAGAAGCCCAACCAAATGGAAAAAAAATTTGCCCTCCACAAGAGTGATAAAGGTTTAATAATGAAGATCCATAAGGAACTTGCACAACTAAAGAAAAACAAAACAAGAAGCCCAATCAAAAAATGGGGAGAACTAAAATGACACTTCTCCAAAGAGGAGATATAAATGACCAACAGGCACATGAAAAATTGCTCAATGTCACTAGCAATTAGAGAAATGCAAATCAAAACCACAGTGAGATACCACCTTACACCAGTAAAAATAGCCCACATCAAAACAAAACAAAACAAAACAGGAAACAACAAGTGCTGGCATGGATATGGAGAGAATGGAACACTCTTATATTACTGGTGGGAATGTAAACTGGTCCAACCACCATGGAAAGCAGTATGGAAGATGCTCAAACTAATGAAAATTGAACTACCATTTGACCCAGCATTCACTCTTCTGAGAATCTACTCAAAGGAGACCTCAGTGTGGGTACAAAAGGACACCTTTGATCAAATGTTTATTGCAGCACTTTTTATAATTGCAAGGACATGGAAACAATGCAAATGTCCCAAAACAGATGAATGGATGAAAAAGATGTGGTATGTACACACGATGGAGTATTTCTCATTAATCAAAAATGACAAATTTGATGGATTTTTGGAAACATGAATGTACCTAGAAGAAATCATACTAGCAGAAATGAGTCAGAAAGAAAAAGACAAAAACCAAATGGTTTCACTAATATATGGACAACCAAATGAAAGTATACAATGGGAGGGTTGGGACCAGCTGGAGCAGGTGGTGAGGGGAGGTGGTGGGTGACTCCCAGGGATTAAAATCATTTGAAATATATATATATAAATTATTTAATAAAAATTGACTTTACGTATAACATTAAATTGTTTATTTGGATTTTCTTGCTTATCAATGTGGGTCTGCACTGCAATTATCTTCCTTTTAGCATCACTTTTGTTGTATCCCCTCAGTTCTGGTGGCTTGCATTTCATTTTTATTAGTCTTGATATTTTTTGATTTTTGATTTCATTTTTTATTTATTAATAGTTTAATAACTATTAAGTGGTATATTACCCAGTCTCCATGTATTTATGAGCTTATCTGTTTTATTTTTTCTTAGTTGATTTCTAGCTTACTCATGGCTAGAATTTTACTTGATGTGATTTCAATTTTTGTAGTTTATTGTTACTTGACTTGTGTCCCAATGAATGGTCTTTTCTTGATAATGATCCATGTGTATGTTCCTTTTTTTCCATTAAGGTCATTATATCATTATTCTCTGCCTTATTGATCTGTTATCAGTGAAGTATTAAAGTCTCCAAATATTATTGTGTTGTCTCTCCCTTTGGTTCTTCTAATTAGTGTGTGTGTGTGTTATTTTTCCTTATATTAGGTCCTTAATCATGATGTAATGTCCATTTATGTCTCTTATTTTTAAAATTAGAGTCTATTTTACTTGAAATATGTATGAGGCCTTCCTTTGTTTCAATGCCATTGCTTGTGAGATTGTCTTCCAGTCTTTAAGTGTATGTTTTCATTTGGTAGTAAGATTTTTTTTGTTAATGAAAGAAGGTTGGACTTTGTTTTGAAATTCACTATCCCCTCAATAACTTTTAACTTGTAAATTCAACCTGTTACATTTAAGGTGATATTTGACACATAAATACTTTTGTTATTATTATTTAGTTTTAGTTTGTCATTATTTTATTTTTTTGAGACCTTTTATATTAGTATATGATGGACTAATATAAAAGTCTAATATAAATGTGGCCTTCTAATCTCAAGTTCATTCTAATGGGCCAATTTTTTACTCACTCCTTTATATAGGACAATATTGATTTCATTTGTCTCTATATTTGTTATTTTCTTGCCTTATAGTAACTTCTCTTAAATGTTTTTCTGGGTCTGGTTAGATAGTGATAAATTATTTTAGTTTTAAATGAACTTTCTTTCCCTTCTTCACTG
>PVHY01016287.1:0-34092 GCA_004024945.1 Uropsilus gracilis | reverse complement strand
GCCACCACGCCCAGCTATTTTTTTGGGACTAGGTCTCACTACGGGCCCCAGGCGGGACTCGAACCGCGATCCCTGGCCCCGGCCGCTTCATAGGCTGAAGCTTACAAGCACGAGCCACCGTGCCCGGCTCCATGTAAATTTTAGTTATGAATAAATTTGTCTATAAATACTCTTGCTGGGATTTCCATAGGAGTTGCAGTAAACCTTTAGATAAGTTTGGAAAGAATTGGTATCTTTGCTATATTGAGTCTTTTAATACATAGACGTGGTGTGTCTCTCTGCTTATTTAGATCTTGATTTCTTTCATCAGCATTTTGTAGTTTCCAGCAAACAGATTTTTTACATATTTTTTTAAGCCTGTACTCAGGATTGTAAGTTGTATTGTTTTAAATTTCAGTTTCCCGTGACATGTTCTGCCAATATACAGAGATATAATTAATTTCTCTATGTTGTTCTTATATCCTGTAGAGATGGTAAACACACTAATTTTGAGGTTTTTTTAGTAGATCCATTGGAATTTTTATGTATACAATCATGTAATCTACAAAGTTTTGTTTCCCTTCCTAATTTGTGTATTTGTTTGGTTATTTTATTTTTTTTCACTTTTTATTGCACTGGGTGGGACTTCCAACAAAGGTGGTCAGAGAAAACATCCTTGCCTTATTCCTGATTTTAAAATAAAAGTGATCAAACCTTTACCATTAAGTATGATGGCATCTGTAGGTGTTTTGTAGATGCTCTTTGTTCAGTTGAGGAAGTGCCTTCTTTTCTGAGAGTTTCTAACCCTTAAATTGAATGCTACATTATGTTAAATAGTTGTTCTGTATCAATGGATGTGATCCTGTGAGTTTTCTTCTTTAGCCTGTTAATATGGTAGGTAATAGTGATTGGTTTGTATCAGTCCTGCATATCTGAAATAAACTCTACTTGGCCATGGTGTATGTTTCTTACTAGATAGTGCTGAATTCAATGTACTAATGTTGAGGCTATCTGTAATATTTCTCTGTTGTGTTTTCTAGTTTGGGCATCATAAATTTAATTGGGAAATCTTTCCTATGCTGTTTTCTGGAAGATTGTATAGAATTTGTGTTATTTCTTCTTATGGTAGAAATCAGTGGAAGTATCTGGGCCCAGATATTTCCTTTTAAATGAAAGTTGTTTTTGTTTTTTAACTATGAATTTAGTAACACATTTGAAGAACAGTGAATATATACTTCTGAGTCATACAATGTGTAAACTGATGTGACCTCAATTTAAAAAAAGTGCTAAATAGAAATCAGAACAAAACAAAACCAACCAACAAAACACCAAACTATGAATTTAATTACCTTACTATTATAGGACTATTCAGATGATTTCAGGTTGGGTGAGCAGTAGTTTATTTTCTTTTCTTTTTTTGAGAGTAGGTCTCTCTATTTTTGCCTGTGGAACCGCAGGCTCACGTTGCCCATGGTACCATGGACTCAAGCAATCCCCTGCCTCAGCTTCCCAGGTAGCTGGGATTACAGGCACACGCCACCACGCCCAGCTATTTTTTTGGAACTAGGTCTCGATACATGCCCCTGGCAGGACTGGAACTGCGATCCCTGGCCCTGGCCACAGCTTCCTAGGCTGCCACCTACAGGTATGCACCACCATGCCCAGCAGTTTGTAGTTTTCTAAAATTGGTTAATTTCATCTAAGTAGTGGAATTTATATATGTCAAATCGTTTGTAATATTTTCTTAGTATACTTTGATGTATGAGGGTTCTTTAATGCTATCTTTGCTTTCATTTATGATAATCATAATTTGAGTTTTGTTGTCCTTTTTTTCTTGGTAGGGCTACAATTTTATTGACCTTTCCAAAGAACCAGCTTTCAGGTTGAGTTTTTGTTGTTCTGTGCTCACTGATTTTTGTTATTATTTCCTTCCATCCTTTTGCTTTGGCTTTATCTGGCTTTTTTCTTGGTTCCCACATCTTCCTGGATGTGGGAACCTAGCTCTTATGCTTCTGTTTCTTTAGAAATACTTTTCAGTGTTTCCACAGTACTCCTTGGTTCCCTGAAGAATTCTGTATTCACTAAAATTCAATTCAGATGCAACTTCTGAGGTAAAATAGGGTTGTAGCCAGCCTTTCTTTCTCTTAACGTAAAAATCTAATCTCCTTTTAAGGAGAGCTAGAGTTTAAAACGCTGGGAAATTCTCAGCAACCTCACCTCATTTCAGCCTCCAGTGAAACAGGGTCAGATTCTATCCCAACCAACTAGACAGGGGCCTACAGAACGTTAAGAATACCAGCTGAGCCGGGCACGGTGGCTCATGCCTGTAAGCTTCAGCCTATGAAGCGGCCCGGCCTAGGGATCGCGGTTCGAGTCCCGCCCGGAGCCCGTAGCGAGACCTAGTTCCAAAAAAATAGCTGGGTGTGGTGGCGTGCGCCTGTAATCCCAGCTACCTGGGAAGCTGAAGCTGGGGATTGCTTGAGTCTGTGGTATCCCGGGCAACAAGAGCCTGCGGTTCCACGGGCAAAAATAGCGAGACCTAGTCTCAAAAAAAAAAAAAAAAAAGAATACCAGCTCACATGTTGGCTTACAATTTACAAGCTGGGTTTCACGACTCAATGACGAGAGGAATTATCTCCATTTGAGGATGAGAAAACTTAAGCAGCGAGTAGCTCGAGGTTGCCAGTGCAGGTTTAACGGATTTCTGAAAAGAACTCTCAAGAAGCTACTTGAACCTGGGCAGAGAACCCTATTTAAGTAGAGGCAAGTCAGATCCACTGACCTCGCGAGCTACGGGCCGTCAGGCGGCGCCTTGCCCTGCCCGCCAGGGGGCGCACCTTCTACTCGCCGATCTCGCTAGTAGCTGCCCAAATGTTACAGGGATGAAGAGGTCATGCTCCAGGGGAGTCCAGAAGCTGGGCCGATGGCTTAAAGCTTGGACGCCCTAGGGCTCAGTCCGGCAAGAACCTGGAGAGAAGGATGGGTCACTGTGAAGTGGCACTGTCATTCGCTGTAGGACCGGTCTCGCCACTCAGTTCCTCCCCGTCATTCTCAGTATTTGGGCAACAGGGTCCTGGGGCTGAAAGTCAGTTCAGCCAACTCTGCCCACCTGCTCTGACCAAAGTAACGACCAAAGTGTTGGGCGCGGACGCCCCTTGGGGACCATGTTCTGAACTCGCCTCCCTCCCTGAAACCCTTGCAAGAATCTCCCATTTGCACGCTGCTCCCCTGCAGGCTCGTCTTTAAGGCCGAAATTAACACTGGTCAAGAGAAGCTGACTCCCCCTTTTCTAGACCTTCCCCCTAGCAACGGGCTCTTACAGACCCACTACCTCCCAGTCCCGCCCGGGAAGCGTACACGTGGTAGCTCCCATCACCTCCGGAAGTCTCGCGTGACTGGAGAAGGCCTCGAGCGCTTGCGCGAGCACTCACAAAAGGGGCGGGCAGAACGGACGCCGGGAAGGCGATTCGTGGGTTGCGGGGCCCCGGCCGGGGAGACTGGCGCGCGTGCGCACTTTGTCCCTTTTCAGGAGCTTGGCGCCGATTGGGCGCCTGCGAACTGGCGTCCTTGTAGCTAATTCTTTTCATCCTCTCTCTGTGGGGGATCTGGGGGTCGCGGACAGCGCCCTGTATTCGGGCGGGTCCGTGCAGGGGAGTGGATCGCGTGTGCGTGGAAAGGCAGGCACCGCGGGCCGTAGAGCAGGCGCCGGAGAGAAGGGGGTGGTGAAGGGGCCTTCGGTGGCTGCGAAGTGATGAATAGGAACTAAGAACTGGGTGGCGGGGATACGGGAGCTGAGGTGAGTGGGAGGAAACTGAGGCTGGAAGGGAAGAGTGGTGTCAAGCACGCCGCCTGCCGGCTGCTCCTTTTGACAGAAAACGGGATAGAAAGGAAGTGAAGTGGCTTGGCAGGCCTCTCTGATTGCATCCCTTTCCCGTGCCAGAGTACACAGCATGGCAGAAAATCGAGAGCCCCGTGGGGCCGTCGAGGCTGAGCTGGACCCTGTGGAGTACACGCTTCGGAAGCGGCTTCCCCACCGCCTGCCCCGTAGGCCCAATGACATTTATGTCAACATGAAGACTGACTTTAAGGCCCAACTGGCCCGCTGCCAGAAGCTGCTAGATGGAGGAGCACGGGGTCAGAATGCATGTACTGAGATCTATATTCATGGGTTGGGCCTGGCCATCAACCGTGCCATCAACATTGCCCTACAGTTGCAGGCGGGCAGTTTCGGGTCCTTGCAGGTGGCTGCCAATACCTCCACCGTGGAGCTTGTGGATGAGCTGGAGCCAGAGACTGATACAAGAGAGCCGATGACACGCATCCGCAACAACTCAGCCATCCACATCCGTGTCTTCAGGGTCACACCCAAGTAATTGAAGTTAGACTGACCTGCCTCATCTGATTCTCCCATCACAGAGCTGGGCTCAGAGGTGGCTCTCTTTGTTTTGAGTACTATTATGGGCCTCCTACCACAGCCGTATAAGGGAGAGCCTGTTCCCTCATCCTAAAGGAACAGAGAAGGGGAATATTGTCTCCTGTTGGGTCCAAGCAGCAGGTCTTCCTGAATCTTTGTTGTCTGTAACCCTTTGTCCTATACAATAAAAAGCTATGCATTGTATTAGTGTCTGACCACCCTGCTGCCAAAGCCTCTCTCCTGAGTAAATTCTTTGTGGAAAGGGAGAGTAGGAAACTTGATAAGCATTTAGGTACAGGAGAGGGAATGCAAGGGTTTCTGTCTCTGCCGAGAGTATGGCTTGTACTACAGTGTGACATTGGGGGGGGGGGAAGCTCTAGTACAGTGTAGAAGCCTGACAACCCCAGTGTTTAAGACTTTTTGTTCTCAGCAACCTGTATGCTCACCTGTGACTATGCAGGTAACTTTTTATTTCTCCTTTTCCCTAATGTGTGTGTGCTTGTGTGTGTATCTATATATGAATATATATTATATGTAAATAATATATATTATATATATGTCTATTTGGTCTTACAGGAAAGCTGGGTGGATAAGATGCAGTCTTGCCCACTGAAGTGCACTTAGGCTGGTTGTGTGTGTGCATCAGGCTCTCGGAGCAGTTCTCAAGTTATAGGGAAGGTCAAAAGGTCAGCATTTCATAATGGAGGAGGCAGACACACTGGGTCTGCTTTTGCATCAGGCTCTATGATGGGGAACTGACAGATGCTTTGTTTCCTAGTCCTACACAGTCCAAATTGTTGCTAGCAGCTATGGGTCAGAGCCCTGCAATCTCTGGCTGGTTTTCTGGGAAAGAAAAGCCTAATCTTCCCCTTGAATTACTGGGCACACAGGTAATACCTACGTTTTTGTTTGGATATTTGTGGGATGATCTGATTTCTCGTGTTTATCAAACAAAGTCATCTAAGGTAATGTTTATCAAAGTGAGTGGTGACCCATTTGTGGATCTTAAAATCAATGTACTGGGTCATAGCCTTTTAAAAGCAAGTGAAAAAAAGTGCAACTTAAATGTTAACATTTTGTTGATGCTCTTCTGTTACAGATGTGTATATCTACACATGTGCACTGCTTAATATGTAAGTTGTGTTTTTTGTTCATGGTTCCAGTCAAAATTTGAAAGCCTCTGATCTCAAGGTTAGTAAGAGACTCTTGCTCTAGTCCACTTGAAGCCAGTTTAAGTAGTCCTATCAATAAGAGATTTTAATGCTGGGTGGGTCACTGCCAGCGACTCAGGAAAGCAGGCTCTTTATAGAACTAGAGCCTCCTTCAAACATCTAAACACATGCTTAGTAAGCCAGGGCAAGCAAACCAGGGCCTGGCTTGGAATGAGAGTAAAGCAATTCCTGCCTTCAAAGAGCTCATCAATGATTTGGGAAGGTGGGTGCACAGATTTTTGTGGATGAGTAAAATGAGCATTGTAAGAAGTAGGAGTCTCTATTGTATGGAAATACGAATTTGGAGACAGCTAATCCCTGGTGGAGTTCAAAATGGTTTCACCTTTGACATGGGTATTTGAAGACACAGGGGTTTACCAGGCAAAAAAGCGGGAAGAGGGCATGTCTGGCAAAGGGATCAGAATGCACAAAGGGGGTTCATGAACATGTGGGGCATCTTCTAGGATTGGAGGGTCACTCCAGGTTGCTAGAAGGCAGGAGGGGCTGGGTGACTTGAGGGAGACAAAACCCAGAGACATTTCTATGCGACATCCGTACCCATTTCCCTATCAGCCTTGATTGCAAAGCTCTCTTGCCCTGGAGCCCCCTAGCAGTGGAGCCTGTCAGGGAGCTGGATGGAACTATGTGTCTCCCTGCACGTATGTGTTCTTGTCTCTGTGCTCCTGGCCTGGGCCCAGCTGAGGTGGCGGCAGGCAGCCCTTGTGCTTTTGGTTTGTTTTGGCAGCTACCTCTCCCAGCCTATTTGTTTGTTGTTTCTACTCCATGTTCTCTTACTGTTTGCCAGTGGGGCTTCCCTCAGTGACAGGTCTGCAGAAACAGCCCCTAGACATTGCTACTGAAGAAAGAGGGGGTAGGGCTGCTGGGGACCTGGGAAAAGCTCCTGCTTCTGTTAGAGCCCATGCCTAGTGGGCAAGCAGGGGACTCCACATCCCTTTTTCAGGGAGCTCAAATACCTTTCGTCTACTTCCCTTTTCTCTACTGGCTCTCAAGTGTCTTCCATCAAAACTTGGGGAGCTAGGGAAGATGTGTCAGGATGCGGTTCCCCTCTCTTAATAGCTTCAAAGTGTGTGTGTGTGTGTGTGTGTGTGTGTGTAGAACTACTGAGTGTTCAATAACCTCCTACTTCCAAAATATCCAGAGACCGGAATTCAAATACTTTTCATGGAGGAAGATGTAGACATGTGTTTGTCTTCCATTGTATCAGTATGTACCCGCTGCATACTGATGTCTGTTAGGCAGTAGGCATAAACCACTGTTTCTACAAAGTCTAGGAAACAGGACAGATAGATTTAAAAAGACAAAAATTTTGCATAGTGCCTGGAATAGCCCTGACATAAGTAAGGGTTCAATTAATTGCAAGGGCTTGTGATTATTAATATGAACCATTTTTTAAGAGAAATGATTTTGCATCTCCCTAAAGGGGCTAGAGAAAGGAGGTTGAGGGTGATTCGTTTGTGTTTGATTCCCGTGGCAGGGTTATTTTGTAGCACTCACCAACAGGGGAGAGGGCAGGTCCTCAAGACATGTGAACTGGTTTAGATGAGATGATCCTTCTCATAGGAAGGTTCCCATATTCTGTTCTAGGTGAGTTTTCAGCATTTGGTCACTAGGTGGGGAAGAGTAGCATGCTCCACATGTTGAGCCTCTGGAGAAGCTGGACTAGAATTATATGTTGAATGTAGCCCTTCAAGGAACAGAACTCCAAATGCACAGCGTAAGGGTGAGGCAAAGGTTATCCCACCAGGAAGGAAGTCTGTGAAAAGAACCTAAAAACTCTTCCTATGGTACCTTATGGGAACTTTTTAATCTCTGTGTCTTGCTTAGCTATGTTTTCCAATGATCACATATTTTTGAAATAAGAAAATGTTATTTTTTTCAGAGTCTGTTCCTGATTGATCCTTTGTTTTATAGGGGGGGGGTGGTCAGAGGACTTGATTATTAAATTGATGAGATAACCTCAAGAAGAAATGGTTTAATTGCCCAGTCCAGTAACAATAAATAACTGATGAGTGAATGACTTGATGAATGGACACACACAGAAGAACAGTTTGCTGTCAGCTCTTTAGCATGCCTCAGCATTCGACAAACACCAAATGTCTTATTAGCAGAAAGTGGGCCTTCAGTTTCCTAGGACCTCCCACATCACTCTAACTCAGAATATATGAAACTCATTCGCTGCAAGAAATACAGTTTCATGAAGGTACTAAAATTATTTGTTGGTTTAGATATGAGCAGAAGGCCTTCTTTATATACAGGCCAGGGGGATGTTTATGAGGGCAAACAACAGATTCTCAGTGAACCATGAAGTTAGGGAAACTATTGGCTAAATTTGGATGTTTAAGAGTATATCTAAGGCTAGGCACGGTGGCTCGTGCCTGTAAGCAAGCCTATAAAACAGCCGGGACTAGGGATCACGGTTCAAGTTCCACCTGGGGCCTGTAGCGAGACCTAGTTCCAAAAAAATAGCTGGACGTGGTGGTACGTGCCTGTAATCCCAGCTACCTGGGAAGCTGAGGCTGGGGATTGCGTGAGTCTGTGGTACCCCGGGCAATGAGAGCCTGTGGTTCCACAGGCAAAAATAGCAAAACCTAGTCTCAAAAAAAAAAAAAAAAGAATATATCTAAGGCTAATACTGCTTCCCTTGAGTGGATCTTGAGCTGTATTCTTCCAAGTAGGAAGAGCCTGTAGGACTGCCCATATTCAAACCTGTGCCCCTACAAAGGTCTTGTGTGGGGAAAAAAATGTCACCCCCGTTGATATCCCCAGGAGTATTCTGTTTTGGTTAGCATGTCCTAATTTATTTGTATTTTCACAGGAAAGCCACTCTGGCCATTTAGCAGCTCTGATGCATGATATAGGATGGGTGATTTGGGAAAGGGAGAAGGGGGTATCCAGGACTATGTTGCAACACAAGAGTTAGAGGACCTAGGCTGTGGGCTGACATTTTTACGGGACCCTAATTAGAAAAAGTGGTTCTGGAATTGAAGGCAGAGGTGTTGGTGTCCTGGAAGTTTCCTTCAGAGACTCAAGCAATTGGGGGCTCAAGAGAGCAGTAACCAAGAAAGGATGCCTAGCTTGCATAGAGTGGACCTACAGGTCTCATTTGGTCCAGAATCTTTGGGGCTTCTCCCCAGGAGGGGATCCACATTATTGGGACAAGAAATCTCTGGTTGGCTTCAGGCTTTGAATAAACTAAGTTTGAGACTGGTCTTGATGTCTGCTCCTTAACCCACCCTAAACTCCTGCCGAGGATGCCTCTTCTCTCAGTTATGTTGAGGGGCAAGTTTCTGCAATGTCAGTCAAATGTGTACACTCAGGGGTATCGCCTCCCACACTCCACTAGTCTCCTGCCTGTTCCAGTGGGTTTCTTAGCAAGGCAGCTACCAAGAAGATAGAGTTAAGGTGACGTGAGTCTGACACCAGCTGCCTGAAGGAACAGTGGAGCCTGCAGAATACGCTGGGGTCTCCAGACCTCTAAAGTGGGCACAGATAGGAATAATAAAGTAGAGCGTACAGTTATAACAGCACACACTGATTGCTCTATGCCAGCACTGCCTGAGCACACAGCAGCCCTAAGGAGCAGTTACTGTCATTTTCACCATCCCTATTCTACAAGAATGAGACTCAGAGGTAAAGAGCTGAGGCCACCAACCTGGACTCTTCTGTTTGCCTGACAACCACAGAGCTGCTGGCTGAGGGTATAGAAAACTGGGTATCTGCTACTGGCTACTTTGTGGCTGAGAAAGCAGATTCTGCCTCAGTTTCTCCAAAACCTTTAGATATGACCTTTAATTCTCTTTCAGGAATCCCTTCTTTAGCATTCTCCCCAGTTCCCCAAGGGCCAGAAAGCCCTCCCCCACTGAACCCTCCTCATCCCTTCCACCTCACTTCCCAGCACAGAAGGTCTTCTGGGCCACTGGCTGAACTCCTGAGCCAAGAGCCATTGCTTGGAAAGGAGGCGGGAGGAAAGGCTCAAGGCCCCTGGTCCACAGCTCGCTCCAGCAGCTGGGGCTTCGTGTTGCCTGGGGTCTGGACAGCTCAGGAGGGCTGTAAATTTGCTTCTTGGATTTTTAATATGAATCGGCTGCCAGGAAGACTTTGTGGAACAGAGCCGGCTTCCACCCCCGTTGGCCTCTGGTCACAACAGTCCACTTTTCAGACCCTGCTTCAGTGACTGCCTGCTCAGGAAGTAGATGGAGGCCTCTTAAGGCCCCAAGACCCCAGAGCTAGGTTGTCAGGCAGGGTTCCAGCAAGCACTGGGAGGCGGGGTGGCCTGCTGGGTTTGGAGTGGGGGGGTCACCTAACACAAGCCACACACAAAATGATGGCCCACACGGGTGACATGCTGGGTAGCTGGTGGGTACCAAGGTGAACAAGAGCTGCCATACCATGTCCTTTGCTCTCTTCCCTCCTGTGCCGCATGACCCCAGAGAGGGCTGTCTGAGCTGAGTAGTGCCTCCTGGAGTTGTGCAGTGCTTTGCCCTGACAGTTGTACATGGTGGCCCCTGCCAGCGAGGAGCATAAGAAATGTACATAAGTGATGGCAGTGCAGAGGCAGGGGAGGACTGCCTAGCAGGAGATGAGAGAGGGCTTCATGGGGGAGGTAATGCTTGGGTTTGAGATTTGAAGAACCAGGAGATACTGTGGGAGGAGGTTCAGGTGAGACAATGAACAAAGAGCAGGAAGCTGCAAGCCATCTAACTGAACGTGTGTGATAGAGTGGGATGTGCAAGTGGGAAGAGATGCTGGAGGGGTGGGCGGCAGGTCATGGGGTCTAATCCTGGCCACTGCTCAGAAGGGTGGTGGAATGAGGGAAATGAGAAGGTTAATCTGGTGGCAGGGCAGGGGTTAACTGTAGGAGAGCCCCCTGGCAGTGTTCCTGGCATGGGTCAACACCAGGCTAGAGGAATACAATCAGGCAGATGGGTAGCAGAAGGGTGGGATGAGTTTGAGGTGGGGAAGGGAAGTCCCTGGTTGGCTTCTTTTCTTCCTCTTCTCAGGGTCCCCACTTTGCAGGAACTGATGGCTGGACGCTGCTGGACTCTATCCAAGAACACCTGGGTTGAAGTTGGACCCCAGAGCAGCTTGTCTTTTTAGCAAGGTGACCACAGCTTAGGGGCTGGGTAGGTGGGCCTTTTCTTTGCCTTCTCCAAACTGCGATTGTAGTTCTTTCCACTAACCACAGAGCATAAGCTGCCATCACCTCTGTGCCCAGAGACTGGTGCTCATGGCCCACCTCTCTCCTTTTTGGAAGGTACCGTTCTAGGGCCTCTGACAAATTGCTGCGAGGGAAGGAACAGGTCCCACAGCCCCAAAGGCCCCTCCTTTTCTCCCTCTCATCAAGCTATGTCACCCCCCCCCCCCCAGTCTGTCCCTGGCTCTGGCCCCCTCTTCACAGCCAGGTCAGGACAGTGACGCAGGAGTCAGGGAACTGGGAGAGAAATCCTGGGGGGTTGAGGGGTGGGGACAGAATGCATGTGCGGACGTGTGTGGACGTGAGTGGACGTGTGCTCGTTCCACAGCTGGGATCTGGGAAGAGAGCAGAACCCGGCTCTGAGGGCCAAATGAGGCTGGGAGACTGCCTGGGTGTGGAGAGGGAAAGTGGGACCAGAGGGCATAATGGGGTGTGCAGACCAGCAGCCAGTATATCAGGTCAGGAAGCTTCCAGAACAAGCTTGAGTTCTAGTAAATCAGACCCCTCATTACTTCCCTCCAGACACTCACCAACCTATGTCTCTGTCCTCTCATTCATCATTCTGAACCCTGCTTTTTATGCATGCCACACCCCCATTATGGCTGTCTCTCTTACCTCTGCCAGACCTTTATTCAAACCACCTTTTTAGCACCTCATGTGGCATCTCAGCTCCTGGTCCCCGGGGTCTTTTTTGGAGATCCTCTATCTGCCATTTACTTTTGTGTGTGCCTGCCTCTGTACTGAAGTATCAGCTCCCCCAGGGCACACATTCTTTACTGTCTCAGTCACTGCCCAAAGTAGGTATTCCACGAATGGCTCTTGAATGATTGAATGAACATATGAACAAAAGACTGAATGAACAAATGAATGTTTGCCACTCTTTCTAAACAAAATCCAAATTCTTCAGAGAGGCAGTCAAGATGCTTTACAATCTGACCCCTCCCTAATCAGCACTCTGGTCAAAATTCCACCTTCCCACACCCTATATCCCCTATGCCTCTAATATCCTGAGCTTCCTATCACTTTGCTGATGGGTCTCAGCCCTCCCCCCATCTCTTCCATTGAAATTCTAACCATCTTTCAAGGTTGAGTTCATTGTCACCTCTTCCATCAAATCTCTGATTTCCCACAGCTAGAGGCAAGCTCTCACTCTTCTATATTCTAACAGCTCACACTACTCTGGTGCCCCCTTTACTCTTTTTCTAAGCTACGAAGTCCAGGAGATAGGAGTTAGGTCTCCACACATCTTTTGTCTAGCAGGAAGGTGTGTGGTTATGTATCCTGCTCAAAGAAGATAGTGAATCATGAGTAAAACCTCTCAATGATCATAGATTGGGTAGGGAATATATATCACCACCTGTGGGATCTGTTGTTGTTTATGGAGATAGGTATTCTCATCATACCCATTTGACAGATGAAGCACTGAGGCTCAGGGACAGAGGTCAACTTCCAAGATTGGAGAGGCTAACTGGACTTGGACTTGTGCTCCAGGGACCTTGCCTTCCTCCTCTCCCTGCCCCCCATCCCAAATCAGGGCTTCCTAGGAGCCAGAAGTCTTAATTGAAAATTGAAATGCCATCACACTAGGGGGTAGCCTTATCTCCAAGTGCTAAAGAATTATGCGACAGACTAACCACACAGACTCACAAGTCACGAAAACAGATGTCAAAGTGCATCTATACGAGGCACCATACCATGTGCTCTGTGACCTGAAAAACTGAAAGTTCAGTTGCTGGGTATTCAGGGTCAAAGAGGGTGAGGAGTAAGGGGAGAAGAGCCCCTACTTCTTGCTTCTTCAGCTCCCATTAACCCCTTCAAAAAACAACACTGGTTGCCAGAATATGAGCTGGGACTGAGAGAAGGAAGGTGACCACCTTGCCCCTACCAGCACCTTCACAGCTCTAGACCCTGAGGTCTCACAGGAATCCTGGCTCTGGGTCTGGGCCAAGAAAAGGAGTGAGCGGAGTCCCCAGGATTTCCCAGAATGGGCACTCTTCTCCCGGTCCAGGCATTCTGTCTATCTCGCTAGTTGGCACCCAGTTGCACCTCCTGGGAGCCCCAGGGTCTGGTGGGAGACCTGTGACAACACTGAGCCTGTGAGGGATCTGCTTCCCGCCCCGCACAGCTCCAGACCCAGGCGTCCTGCCCCCTGCTCTGACCCCTCTGCCCCCTACCTCTGGCGACCCCTCACGCACACAGCCTCCCTCCCACCCCCACACACGCACGCACACAGGCTGATAACAGTCCCGACCCCCAGCCAGAGCCGCAGTCCCAGGGCCAACCCCTGCCGGTCACCTCGCCTCCCTGTGCTCCGGACCCTGGCCAGGGGCACTGCGTGCTCTGCTCGACCCCTGGCTCTGCAGCCGTTGGACAGTGGGGCTGGCCCTGCCCTGTTGAGCTTCCCAGGATGAGGGCTCCTGGCGCTGGCGCTGGAGCCCTGGGTCGTTGAGGTGCAGGCGAGGTGCAGAGATGGGGGTGCGCAGTGAGTACCTGCAGGCTGGGGGAGCTCCCGCTGGCCAGGGCCCCTGTTTGAGGAGGGATTTACTGCTGGGGCTATTGGCCCATAGGTGGCTGAGTTCAAGGACCCATGACTTGCCAAAGGACCCGGGAAGGGCAAGGGGGGTGGGGCAGCCTCCACGTGCAGGCAGGGCTTGGGGACTCCCTGTGAAAGGGGAGGCTCTGATCTGGAGACAGGGACAAGGTTTGGGGATTTAGGGACTAGAGGAGCGCCTCTGTGGGTGGGGAGGAAGCTGATACCTGGTTCTTGGAGAAAAACCGGGATCTGGAGAAGGGAAGCCTCTGTCACACCGGGATTGAAGTTTGGCCCCGGAGAAGTGGATGCCGGTAGTTGGGGGGTGGGGTGTTCACAGGCAGCTGGATTGAATGAAGGCACCAGAGACAGAAGCCGGGCTCTTGGAAGTTCGGGATTGAGAAGGACTAGCAGGCGGAGGAGCTAGGAGCCTGAGGTGTGAACCTGACCCTCTAAACTGATCCTTCTCTCTTCCCTGTCTCAGGCGCAGCCTGGCTCTGCTTTCTAGACTATCCTACCCTGCTGTTGCTGCTGTCCTTGTTGCTGCTTTCTCTGGGCCTCCCAGGCCTGGGTGCCCCCCAACGGCTCATATGTGACAGCCGAGTCCTGGAGAGGTACATCTTGGAGGCCAAGGAGGCGGAAAATGTCACGGTGAGACCCCCTCCCCCGACATTCCACAGAACTCACTTTCGGAGGTCTCCTCCAGGATCCAGGGATGTGGATGCCTTACGGGCAGCTGGTTCAGGGGTGAAGCTGGAAAGCCAGAAGCCCACTCTGCCACCCCCCATGACTATACCGGTGGCCCCCAAAGCACACTTGGCAGCAAGATAAGGGATGAAGGTGGAAGGTGGTAAGGCCTGGGGCTGGTCTGGGAGCCCCCAGGAGCACTGACTCCCAGATTGTGCATTTCAGATGGGCTGTGCTGAAGGCTGCATCTTCAGTGAGAATGTCACTGTTCCAGACACCAAGGTTAACTTCTATACCTGGAAGAAGATGGAGGTGAGTTCATTTTCCCCCTTTTCTTGGGGAATCTCATTTTGATAGGGTAGAAAGGAGAATGAGAGAATGAGAAAGAGAAACAGAGCAGCAAAGAAGCTGAAAGTAATATGCTCATTCATCATTCATTCATTCATTCATTCATTCATTCATTCATTCATTCATTCATTCATTCAACAAACCTTATTGCATGACTTCTGTTTGCTTAGCCTGGAACTTGGGCCAGTTGATTCTAAGTCTCTGCTCCCTTTAGACGGAACAGCAGGCTGGGGAAGTCTGGCAGGGCTTGGCCCTACTCTCAGAAGCTGTCCTTCGGGGCCAGGCCCTGTTGGCCAACTCCTCCCAACCGTCTGAGACCCTGCAGCTACATGTGGATAAAGCCATCAGCAGCCTGCGCAGCCTCACCTCCCTGCTTCGGGCGCTGGGAGCCCAGGTGAGTAGGACTCCTTCACCCTTCTGTTTGCTCTTGTTGTAACACGGGGAGAAGGAGATGCCAGTACCCTTCACACCCCCTCCACTTCTGTCCTGAATCCCATCTCTCTCCCAGGTCTGAGTACGACAGTAACCTGCTGTTTTCTTTTTTGGCAGAAGGAAACCATCTCCCTTCCAGATGCAGCTTCCGCTGTTCCACTCCGAACATTCACTGTTGATACTTTATGCAAGCTTTTCCGTATCTACTCCAATTTCCTCCGGGGAAAGCTGAAGCTGTACACGGGGGAAGCCTGCAGGAGAGGGGACAGGTGACCCAGTGCTCCCACCCCGGGCACATCCACCACCTCGCTCACCGCCACGGCCTGTGCCACGCCTTCTGCATCACCACTCCTGACCCCCTTTGAGGGGCTCTCAGCTCAGCGCCAGCCTGTCTCATGGACACTCCAGGGCCAGTGGTGACATCCCAACGGCCAGAGAACCGTTCCGAGCTCAGCTCAGATCTAAGGACATCACAGGGCCAGCCTGCAGCTCGGATGCAGGAGGAGTTCAGCGAGCACCTTAAACTTGGGGACAGCATCGTGTTGGGGAGACACTGAAGGTCATTTCAGTGTCCTGCAGAGCCATGAGGCCAGGGCAGACTTTGGAGGGCAAAGTCTTTTTTGCACCTACCAAGCAGGGACAGGATGGACTGGAGAACTTAGGTGGTAAGCTGTGCAATTCTCCAGGTCTCCTGGGGGATGCCCAGGACAGCAAGAGCCCACTGGACAATGAGGGTGGTGGGAGCCGTGAAGACGGGATGCGGGCTGGCCCCTGGCTCTCGTGGGATCCAAGATTTATGTATTTTTTATTCTCACTGGCAAGAACTAAAACCACAACATGACTCTTGGCTTTTCTGTTTTCCCGGAAGTCCCATACTTCCCTGGCTCTGCCCCATCCTGGCAGCAGATAGCAGGTCTAGGGAACCAGAGGTGAGGGGGGTTGGGCCCTACGTGCTGCCTCGCATAGCCTCTCTGACCTCTTGACCCCACTGGGCCTGAGGCCACAAGCTCTGCCCACGCTGGTCAATACGGAGGCTCCATTCAAGGCTAATTGTCAGTAGGCAGCTGCCAACCTGCCCAGGATGAGCCTTTAGAGAGCTGAGGCTGCCATCGAGGAAACAGGAGGCAGAAAGAAGGGCCCCTTGGGGGCTGGTAACAACTCTAGCCCCTGGGCCCACTTATTTGTCCCCTCTTCTCTCTGACCCCTTTGGCTATTGCCACAGTCTCAGGGTCAGCTTTTGCCACTGTAGTGTGCAAACCTCTTTGTATCTGGCGGACATCTTTCCTTGCTGGGGGTGGTGCCCCTGAAGCTTTCTGAAATGGCGATAGACAGCAGGCTCTTGGAGCCATCTTCCCAGACAGTGAGCCGCTGGACATTGGCACTTGGCCCAGGGCTACCTAGGTAGTTCAATTCTATGACCCTCATTCCTCACACAGTCCGGTAAGGTAGTTACTGCTGTCACTCCCGCTGAACGGATGGAGTCAAGCCAAGGCCAAGATGAAGGAGTAAGCTAAGGCTAAGACTAGGAGTCCCCAATTCCCCCCTGCACTCACCCCTCCTCCTCTCTTCCGCTTGGGCCGTCCATACAGTCCCTATTCCCCTGAGTTGGGGAAGACATAGCACAAACTAAATCTCACCCTTGATCCCTGCTTCTGATTTTACCCTTTACTCTGCAAGTTGACTTCATTCCTTCCTTCCCAGAGAGAATGCTTCCACTGCAAAGCACCCCCCCCACCCCAGAGAGAGGCGTATGCAAACAAAGGTTGTCACAGAAGTGCGAGCCTCCTGGTTTTGGCCATGGTCTGAGGTGCAGGGATCAGTCTTTCTGCTGAAATGACTAAAATTAGAGAAGTCAGTCTGTGCCCCTGCAAATATGCAAAAAGGACAGAGTGTTTTGCAGTCTGCATTAGGAAAGATTATGGGCAGGCCAGGGAGTGTTTTCCAAATAAATGTGTGTGAGGGGGGTAGGGGTGAAGCAGCGGCGAGAAGAGTCAGTTAAGGAGGCGGGCCCCAAAGGAGAGTTTCACTTTGCGCCTCCAAGTTCCTGGACTGCAGTGCCCTCTTCAGACTCTGTTGGGAAATGTTAGAAAAACTTAAGAGTGAACTGACCTCTTGGTTTTTTGTTTTTTGGTTTTTTTTTTTTTGAGACTAGGTCTCGCTATTTTTGCAGTGGAACTGCAGGCTGATGTTGCCCGGGGTACCATGGACTCAAGCAATCCTCAGCCTCAGCTTCCCAGGTAGCTGGGATTACAGACGTGCACTACCATGCCCAGCTATTTTTTGGGGACTAAGTCTTACTATGTTGCCCCAGGTGGGGACTCGAACTGCCATCCCCAGTCCCAGCCACGACTCCATAGTCTGCCGTTTACGGGCATGCACCAACATGCCTGGCTTTGAACTGACCTCTTGTGCTTCAATAAAAATGTGTATGGTGGTTTATACTTACCTGGTTCTGGTCCCATGGCTGTGAATCAGCGAGAGAGGAATCACACTTCATTGGTGACATGGAAGCTAAGGCACTTTTTTTTTTTTTTGAGACTAGGTCTCGCTATTTTTGCCCATGGAACTGCAGGCTCTCGTTCCCCGGGGTACCACAGACTCAAGCAATTCCCAGTCTCAGCTTCCCAGGTAGCTGGGATTACAGGTGTGCGCCACCACACCCAGCTATTTTTTGGGACTAGGTCTCCCTACGTGCCCCCAAGGGGACTTGAACTGCGGTCCCTGGCCCGGGCTGTGGCTTCCTAGGCTGCCACCTACAGGCATATGCCACCATGACCCGCCCCACTAAGACACTTATCCTGAAGCTGAAGGGACCCAGATATGTGAGAGGGGGAACCTGAAAATGAGATTGAGAACGTCTAACCCAGAAGCCCTTTCCGCCACTTAGCCCTGTTTGCAGCCAGGACATCCCTTGGCTCTGTACCTGATTGCTTTCCCCCAGGATTTAGGGCCACCGACTTTATTCCTCACCTCTCTTCAGACTTCTTGCTGCGTTTAATTAAAAAAAAAAAATTATGGAACCTGAACTGTATGACCAGACGTGATAGGCAAGTATGTTAAAAATGTTTCAAACATTATCCATCTCTTCCACTTTATGGAATGTCTTCTTCATGTCAGTCTTTGCGCTAATATTAGAAAACATGAAATTACGGCTCATGTTTTAAAATATGTTTTAAAAAAAGATGGGAGTTCACTAATTTATTCTAATAGATTTACTAAGAGATTTCACTAATAGATTCACTAATTTAAATTTACATCTTAAACAACTGAGTGCTGAGAGGTGGGGGTGGGGAAGGCCCTGCAGAGGCCAGAGGCCCAGGTGGGGACACAGACTCTCAAGGAGGGTGGTACCAGATTTCAAGGGGGACCAGGTGTGTGAACTGTCTTCTGTCCTAATATCACTGTGACCAGTGATGTAGTAAGTCACCGGCACCTACATGATCAGCTGTGATTCTTGCCACAGCTCCATGGAGCAGGACAACAGGTATCCTCATTTGTCAAATGGGGAAACTAAAACTACGTCCCACCCTGAAAATACCTGAGCCAGCTCTTCTGAATCCTGGGCAGGACCGGGAGCCAGCACAGCCTGGTTCTCAGCCAGTAGGTTACATAATAGTTTTATAGGGATACCTTTGGCTTGCAGAGTGCTTTTCAACTTACAAGGTGCTTTCCAGGACGCGCTCTCATTTGTGCTTCTAACCCCCTGAGGAAGGCCAGTCAGTAGAGGACCCATTATGCAGGGGAGGAGACCAAGGTCAGGGAGAGATATGTGCCCTTCAAGGTCATGAGATGTTAAGGGAAAGGGCCAGACCAGAAGTCATGCTCCCTGACTCGGGCTCCTCTTCTCCCTGAAGCACCAGTTATCATAGGGAACAACAGAGAGGAGACAGATGGGCCATGAGGAGGAGCAGCAGTGGCCAGCAGAGGGTGGGGCCTGTCTTCCTCTATCAATTCATTCCTGCTCCATCCCCTGGCCCTGGCTCCCACTTCCTCCCTGAACCAGCACAAAGTGCCTATCACTCTCCCTATCACTCAAGTTTCCCCAGACTAGGGTCAACTCAGCTACCTCCTACAGCCCCAACTCCCACCTTGATGGTAGCCTGGTGGCCATGGCCATTGCCATACTAGTGGCCCCAGTGGCCTCCCTGGGCCTGAGCACCAGGCTGACCAAATGCATCTGACTCCAGCTCATAGGCCTCAGAGGGTTTTCCTGCAACAACTCCATCAGCTGCTCATACCACAGCAGGCACTTTTTGCTGTTATTTCAAGCTGGTCAAGGTTAATACCACTAAAATCCCATCATGAAATTGATGTTATGAGCTGGGCACGGTGGCATGTGCCTGTAAGCGACAGCCTATGGAGTCGCGGATGAGACTAGGGAATCTCAGTTCGAGACCCATCCAGGGCAACAAAGCGAGACCTAGTCCCCCCCAAAATAGCTGGGTATGATGGTATGCATCTGTAATCCCAGCTACCTGGGAAGCTGAGGCTGGGGATTGCTTGACTCTGTGGTACCCTGGGCAACGTGAGCCTGTGGTTCCACGGGCAAAAATAGCAAAACCTAGTCTCAAAAAAAAAAAAAAAAACCAAAAAAACTGATGTTATGATGGGTTATTGACAGCAGAGCAGAAGGTGTATGGTTCCCCAACAATAATGTGGCTTATGCCCAAAAGTCTATAAACCCACAACAGATTGTTAAGAGAAAATCATGTGAGAGCCACACCATTTCTGAGTTTTACAAAAACCTTGGCTGTTTTAGTCTCCTCTCTCCATCTTTTTTTTTTTTTTTTTGAGACTAGGTCTTGCTATTTTTGCCTGTGGAACCGCAGGCTCTCGTTGCCTGGGGTACCACAGACTCAAGCAATCCCAGGTTGCTGGGATGACAGGCACGCGCCACCACGCCCAGCTATTTTTTTGGAACTAGGTCTCCCTACGGGCCCCAGGCAGGACTCGAAACACGATCCCTAGACCCGGCCGCTTCATAGGCTGAAGCTTACAAGCACGAGCCACCGTGCCAGGCCTCTTCTTTCCATCTTATAGTTAAGGAAACCAAGACCCAGAGAGGGTGAGCAAAGTGTCCAGGGGCACACAGTGAAATGGGAACTGGCTTTAGTTCTCTGGGGGTAGTTCCCAGGTCTTCTCACCTTGGAATTTCTTGCACCATCTCTCACAGCTGCCTTTTGTCAAGTGGCAAACCCTCTGGGGCCTTTCCCACTCTCCAAATCAGAGTCCAGCGGTTCCCTCCCACTACCATCCCTCCCTGTCTTGCCTTGAAATTCTAGCCTTCACCCCCAGACAGGGTGGAAACTGCCCCTGTCCAGTCCAGTGGCGCCAAAGAGAGGTCAGCAAGGCAGCCCTCAGAGGACTTATTGCCCAATGAGGAAGGGCTGTGGATCAATTGGCTTCTGCCTCCTCTTTCCCGGGGTTAACCATTTCCTAGCCCCATCCTGTTGACGGCTCTGTTAACCAGGTGTGGAGGAAATCTGGATTAGAGTTTAGGTCATCATCTTTCACAACCCTGGCTTTGACCTAAAGAGGCAGAAGCTCTCTTCCTTTAGCTTTAATACCTGTGCAAACCCTGTTGCTGCTCGTTTGGGTAGGATTCCTCAGGGCACAAGGGTTCTTGAGCTTGGATGACTCTTAGTTGCCTGGTGCAGACACTATGGGCACCTCCTTGACTCAGAGAATCACCAGACCAGCTACCTCTATCACTTGTCTGTGACCAAGGTCAGGTGTCTGGGCATAGATTTGAGTGTAGGGAGTAGTTTCTAGGATATCCTGGTGTGGTGGGATATGGGAAATCAGGACTCTCCATTGCTCAGCTCACTGCAGGTCCAGCCCCCAGTCTAGGGGCTGTGCTTATGTGCACTGAGAGTCCACACTTGTTTTTATAGTAGCAAAGCCATCCTTTAACTGAAATCTTGGGAAGCCAATTGAAGCAGAACTGTTCTGGCTGGGGTGGGACATCCTTTCCAATTGGATGCCCCCAACAGCCCCCTGCAGTGGTTCCTCTTCAGAACTGGAAGTAGGCACGGAGGCGGTGAACACTGTGCCCTATGCTGGGCAAGTGACTTCATTTCTCTGGAGCTCAGTTTCCACAAAGATGTGGAAAATGAGGACAGCATCTTTGTTACACAAAGGACACAAGATTTAGTTAGAGTTGCCTGAAGGAACTGCTATTTCTGGTTCCTGGAAATATCTTGATCCACTTCACGTCGCCACATTCCTTGCCCCCGTGTTAACCCATCCACATTACCTTTCCTCACCTTCCATGACCCCAGCCTTCAGTTCCTCTTTTATCCTGTCCCCTCCCCTCCCCTCTCATCCTCACCCTCTACAAAGCAGCAAGTGGAACCAAGTAACCATCATTATTTAAAAACCTTTGGTGGCCCCTGAAAGCTATGGTACACATGCACGTATGCATGCATGGCTGCCATTCACCAGCAGTATCATGCTCTCTCAAAGCCTGAGTCATATTCTCTTCCTGAAATGCGTGGCCCTACTCCTTTGCCTGCTTTGTCAACTCCACCCCCCTGTCACTCAGAAAGCCCTTCAGATGGCACCTCAGCAGAATACCTGCCAGGGCCAGTTCCTTGGTCTCTGGGTCACTGATTACTTGAGTCAGATACTCCTTCTACTCACTCCCTACCAAAGTTTGTCTTGACCATCTAACAGACACTCACTTGTCTGCCACAGAAGAATGCAGGTGGGATGAAGTCTTGACACAGTTGTTAACTGTGGTGCAGGTGGGAAAGTGGGGAGAAAGCATTGACATAGGCAGGGAGGTAGGTTGGGGCCCTGCAGGGTGGATGGGCAGGGTGTCCACCTGAGAGCAGTGATGCTGTGGCCTTGTTCCTTCTGCGCTGCCCATGAGCACTTACATGGGCTCAAATCTCTTATCTTGAGAAGCCCCCTATTATGAACCAAGTGAATGACACAGGAACACCTGTGTATGATTATCAAATAATATCAAAAAAATTTTAATGTGGTGCTAAAATGGTGGTAAATAATTATGTTGATAAAACATGTTTTTACTTCTTAATCATTTTTAAGTATTTATTACTTTGATGATATCAAAAGTAATTCATGATTGTACATCATCTCCTCCATCATCTTTGGAACTCTTTGCATATTGCAAAATTGAAAGTCTATCCCCAGTAAATCTAGCTCCTCTTTGCCCCACCCCCAGTCTCTGACACCCACCATTCTACTTGGTCTCTGCATACTTGACTGCTCTAGGGACTTCATCTAAGTGGAACCATGCAATATTTATCCTTCAGTGGTAGGTTCCTTTCACTTAACATAATGTCTTCAATGTTGTGTCAGAATTTTTTCCTTTTTAAGGTTGAATAATATTCCACATGTATACACCATATTTTGTTTATCTATTTGTCCAGAGAGCCTTGGTTTGCTTCCACCTTTTGACTATTGTGAATAAAGCCTCTATGAACATGGTGTACAAATATCTGTTTGGTTTTTTTTTTTTTTGAGACTAGGTCTTGCTATGTTGCCTAGGGTAGTCCTGATCCGGGAGCAGATCTGAGTAGTCCAGATCCCAGATTGGATCTGGGATCCCATGGACTCAGGTGATCCCCAGCTTCAGCCTTCCAGGTAGCTGGGATTACAGGCATGCGCCACCGTGCCCAGCTATTTTTTTTTTTTTTTGAGACTAGGTCTTACTATGTTTCCCTGGGCAGGTCTTAGACCCACAGACTCAAGCAATTGATAGTCTCAGCCTCCTTTCCTAGGCTGGGATTAAAGGTGCATGCCACAGAGCCTGGCTGCAAATATCTATTAGAGGCCCTGTTTTTAATTCTCTTACATATCTACCTAGAAGTGTAATTGCTGGATCATAGGGTCATTCTGTTTTTTAAGCTTTTGAGTAATTCTATTCTTTTTAATACCTATATAATGTTCTTTCCCAATAATAGTTCTTGAATACAATCCATCTTCCTAGCTAATGACTAGCATTTAGGTTTTATCAATTATTCCCAATTGTAAACAGTGCTTCAAGTAATTACTTTAAGGTATGTACATCTTTGTACAACTAAGAATGTATTTTTGTGGGAAGATTTCTAAAAAGGTGATGATGGGTTAAAGTTATGTACATTTAAAAGTATAACTCCTTGTCAAATTGCCATCTAAGAAGTTTTTACCACCTTTCAGTGTTATCATCAATGTATTTGAGAGTCTGCCCACTTCCTAGCCAACATTCAATGCTATTAATCTTAAAAATTGCTGTCAGTAGGACAGTTGTAGTTTTGATTTACGTTTCCTTTGTTACTGCTAAAGCAGACAGTCTTTTCTGATATGTCCAGATTACTTGTATTTCTTCCTCTGTGACTTGTCCTTTTCAATTCTTAGCCAATAAACATTTTTAGTCCTCAGTTTACTTGCCCTCCCTGTTGCCATGGCTGCTGTTGCCAATGACAGAATTTTAGGCTTGAGATGGTTTTCTGTTAGAATTCTGCAGACAATGTTCTACTGCCTTTAGAATCCATGGTTGCTACTGAAAAGGCTGGTGCCATGCTCATTCCTGATGTTTAGTATGTGTCCTTTTTTCTTTGGCTCACCCCCAATATTCGGAAATTTCATGGTATCTCTTTTCTGGATCTCTGAATTGATCTTATTCGCTACCTTTAAACCACGAGACACGAATACTTCAGTTCTGGGAAAGCTTGGGCGGTTTTTCTGAAGTAATTTCTTTTCCGTTGTTCTTTTTTGAACTTCTATTGAATGTTAGAGCTCCTGGACTAATCCTTCTACTCTCTTTTTCTTCTTTCTTCCCCGATCCCTCATTTTATTTCTCTTGATTTCAACGTATAATTCTTCTACTGGATTTTAAATATTTACCTTTGTAGTTTTCACTTCCTAGAGTGTTCTCTTCTTCTCTGACTGTCCAGTTATCATGGCATCCTTGGAAGAATGTCAAGCAGGGAGGGTCAGGGGTGTCTAAAGAGGCCTGGGCTCCTCACTGTGCCTTTCTCTCCCCCTGAGAGCAGCCCCTGAGGTCGCAAATGGCTCCTCCAGTTTGGACTCTGGTTTTGCTGGTGGGGGCTGTCTGGGCTCAGGGCCACACGCCTGCCTCTGTTCGGTAAGCTGGGCTCAGGGGGGTTACGGGGTGCTTTGGAGGAGGGGACAGAGTTGGAGGGGTCAGTAGGCTAGTGAGAAAGATCACAGGCCTGGAGACGAAGGCTGGGAAGAAGAGGAGAAACAGGAATGGGGGAACCCCATAGCCTTAATCTGGGAACTCATGAGTGTGAGAAAATAACTGGAGAGTGGGAGAAGTTTAGGAGCTGGGGACATAGGCCCAATCCTCAGAAAAAGGACAAAACCCAGAGCAGACCTGGGGAAGGACAGGAGAGATCCAATTAGGGGGCAGGAGAAATGATGGATAGCAGTTTGGGGGAGGATTTGAGCAAATAGAACCCGAACAACTAAAACAGGGCCGTCCACCTGAAGAGGGGAACCTGCTTGGAGGAATTCTTAGGTGAGGAGGGATTCCTTTGTTACTCATCTGTGTATCTAGATGCCTCCCACTTGGCAACTAGGGGCCTGTGTAACTAACCCTGCTCTATGAGGAAAATTTGGGCCTTAGCACAAGAAGACCTTAAGTACAAGGAAGGAGACCCCCTCGGTTGTGAGCTCCTAGGCACAAAGCAGCTGGTCTCTCTTCATGTGAACGTCAGCTGCCATCACAGGCAGGGCACAGAGGGTGAGTGGAAGCCATGGAGATGTGAGGCGCTCGGAGGGGAAACACTTTTTGTGAGAGAGTTGAGAACTGGAGGTGAGCTCTCAGTTGCTGAGTTTTAAATTCTAGATAACAGATATGACATCTTTTTCTCCCCCTCCAAATGAACCCCTAGGAAAGAGAAGCTTCCAGATTGGAAACGAGTGGCCCGCAGCTCTAGGGACAGTTGTAAGTTGGCAACCAGCACCACTCAGGCCTCCTTTCCTCCTGGGGATGGCCACCTTGGTGACACTGGGGTCAGGCGATGACATGAACATATCAATGCTCGAAGGGCAGCCATAGGGTGTGGGAGGTAGAGGGGATCCTGGTGGGAAAAGTCTCTGCCTGAAAGATTCATGTTCAAATGAACAACAGCCACAACGCTGTGGATGCGCCTAGACTGAGTCTAGTCACCCATCTCAGCTTTCCCTCCCTCCTCTTGTCATTCTGTGACCCTGGGATTTATGCTAAGAGGTGATTTGTGATTCAGATTCTCTTTCCCAAAATCTCTGCTTTGTGTCCTAATCTTCCCAGCTGCTTTCTCTAAGTTTAGCCATCCTGCTGCCCCCACCCCTCAGTCTGGCTCTTTGGGGGGCCCTCTTCTGCCACACAGTGACCTTTTCTTTCTAGCCATTATCACCCAGTGTGATTTTGAGGATGATTCCAAGCCCTTCTGTGACTGGGCCCAGCTGTCCACAGATGATGGGGACTGGACTCGAACCAGTGGGCCCTCTCTCAATGGTACCACCGGACCCCCGGGCGGGTACCCTAATAGAGGTGAGGAAACCTAAGGTTGGAGAGAGCTGGGAGAGACCACAGATCTGGGAGGACAAGGGGAGTCAACTGGAAATGGATGCCCTGGGCTCTGGGAAGAGGGTGGGAGGGGATGCCCTCCAGAGAGGCAGGAACTCATAATCTTGGGCTCTGTTTCCCCCAGAGGGCTACTATCTGCACATGGATTCAAGCGCCTTCCACCAGGGGGGAGTTGCTGCCCTGAGCAGCCCCCCCATATGGGAACAAGGCCCACTCTGTGTGCATTTCGCCTATCACATGTTTGGATTGTCATGGGGTGCCCAGCTCAAGCTTCTGCTGCACAAAGGCACCGAGAGCAAGCACCCCAACCTACTCTGGAAACACGTTAACGCTCAGAACCCCTCCTGGTTGCCCACAGCGGTCACTGTGCCCATGGGGCTCGTCCCGCCCAGCCAGGTGAGGCATAGAGAAAAGTCTGAGCCCCCAATGGGAATGTGGATGGGGGTGGGGTAAGAAAGGCTGTTGTCTGAGTTCAGGCAAGAAACTAGGAGCCTGAGCTAAAGGGGCTCACAAGGGTAGCTATTCCTTCTTCCTCTCCACAGCTGGTGTTTGAAGGAGTGAGGGGCAACACTGCTTACCTGGACATTGCTCTGGATGCCATCACTATCCGTCGGGGCTCCTGCCATCAGGGTGAGCCCTGAGCCACCTCCTCTTTCTCCCTGGCTCTGCGCATCTGCTCAGGGTGGCAGGAGCAGTTTGGGGATTGTGACCCTATTTTCTCGCAGAGTTAGGGCCCCTGACTTTCTCCACCTCCACACCTCATCCCCTTGACTCCTGAAGCAGCCACACCTAAAGAGAGGTTCTGTTTGAACATAGAACTGTGGTAATACCTGTTTGTGAGTGATTGCTGCAGTCTTCCCTGGGTTGTCCCTGTTTTAGCATTGAAAGTGCCATATAATTTTTTTTTTTTTTTTTTTTTTTTTAGACTAGGTCTCGCTATTTTTGCTTGTGGAACCGCAGGCTCATGTTGCCTGGGGCACCACGGACTCAAGCAATCCCCAGCCTCAGCTTCCCAGGTAGCTGGGATTACAGGCATGCACCACCATGCCCAGCTATTTTTTGGGACTAGGTCTAGTGCACTATGTGTCCCTGGTAGGACTCGAACCGTGATCCCTGGCTCCAGTTGTGGCTTCCTAGGCTGCCACCTACAGGCATGCGCCACCATGCCCGGCCTGAAAGTGCCATATCTTGGTAACCCTTGGGCAAGCCTGGTTATTTTCTTATCCTGGTTGTTACTCTAGATATGCCCAGAATAAGCCCTCTTACTGAGGGGAGCACATTCAAAGGAAGGGAAATTCCAGAAGTTGGGTGAAGATAGTAACTAACCCAATTGAGCACAAACAGGATGCTAGATGTTCCCTGAACATGACCTAATTTACAGCAGGCAGGTACTGCTATTCCCATTTTAGATGAGGAAACTGAGGCTTGGGCCAGGAACACAGCTGCTAGTGGGCTGGACAGGGTCTGTTTGGAAAGATCACCATTGCTTACACTGGGATTCATAGCTCTCATTCCAGACAGAAACATTTTTTTGAGCAGCCTCCTATAGAAAAGGCTAAATCCTGTTTTCTTTTCCTCTCAGTCTGCGTGATGCAAGCATGTAGCTTTGACACCCTGAATGATCTGTGTGGCTGGAGTTGGATCCCGACAACCTCTGGGGCTAAGTGGGTCCAGAAGAATGGGTCTTCGGGGGTGCCGAATGTAGGGCCCCAGGATGACTTCTCTAAGCCTGGAAGTAAGTAATGATTATGCTTCCCTCCTTTGACTTTCTGGGCTCTGTAGGAGCTGGTGATGCTTGCCCAACAGCCTATAATAACCTCCGGGACACTCTGGGGTAATCTCTGCAACCTTAAGTATCTCTCTGCTCAAGTTAGAAGGTAAAAGCATACTCCAGACACACAGTCAGCCTCTCCACTCCTGCCACCCCAGAGCCCTCCCTGCCAGATGGCAGACCAGACCCAGCCTGCTCCACACCTCCACACCTCCACACCTGGCATCTTGCACTCTTCATTCCACTCATCCACCAAATATTATTGAGCACCAACTCAATATACCAGGTATCGTCCCAAACACTTGAGAAAAGTCCATCTGTGAAATAGACAAGGAAGGGGGGAGGCAATTAAGTGCATAATATGGTTATAAGTTTTGCCATCAGAAAAGTAAAAAATTGAACAGAGTTTAAGAGCTTTGAAGTCCACAGGTAAAATGGATTATAAGTTTAAAATCAGGTGGGCAGGGTAAATCTCATTCAGGTCACAATTGAGGACAAACTTGAGGGAGGTTGGGAAGTGAGGCATGGAAACATTGAGGAGAGAACATTCTAAGATAGGATGGACTCACTGGTTCCCAAGAGGCCCAGCTCCTGTGTTGCTCTGAAGGTCCTTGTCAAGGACTACGAGGTTCCTTTGCAGAATTTGGAGCAGAGGAATGACTTAATGTGACTTATGTTTTAAAAGATAACCTGTTTCTTTTTTGAGAATCCACTGAAGCAAAAGGACAAAGGTAGAGACAGACCAATTTTTAGGGGCCTTCTGTAACCATCCAGGTGGCACTTTCTTCCTCTTCCACATGCATCAACCTCCACATTCACATCCATCTCAAGCATCTTTCTCACCACTTTCCTGTGTTCTTTCACTGAACTTTCCATTTTCTTTCAACTGTTGGCTCCTCTCCCCCCACTTCCTGCCCTTTCTCCCTACCCTGCTGTTAGCTCCTTTTCTCTCTCACACTGAAACCACTGCATTATTAAACCTTTTCTACACAATGCGTATTTTCAGTCCTCACCATTTCTTTCTTTCTTTCTTTTTTTTTGAGACAAGGTCTTGCTGTTTTTGCTCATGGAACTGCAGGCTCATGTTGCCTGGTGTACCACAGACTGAAGCAATCCCCAGCCTCAGCTTCCCAGGTAGCTGGGATTACAGGCACATGCTACCATGCTCACCTATTTTGGGACCAGGTCTTACTATGTGGCCCCAGTGGGACTCGAACCGTGCAATCCCTGGCCCTGGCCATGGTTTCCTAGGCTGCCATTTATAGGCATGTGCCACCATGCCCGGCCCTCTCTCTCTCTCTCTCTCTCTCTATATATATATATATATTTTTTTTTTTTTTTTTTTTTGAGACTAGGTCTCGTTGTTTTTGCCCGTGGAACTGCAGACTCTCATTGTCCGGGGTACCACAGACTGAAGCAATCCCTAGCCTCAGCTTCCCAAGTAGCTGGGATTACAGGTGTGTGCCACCACACCCAGCTATTTTTTGGAACTAGGTCTTGCTATGGGTGCCAGGCAGGACTCAAACTGTGATCCCTAGCTGCGGCTGCTTCATAGGCTGAAGCTTACAGGCACGAGCTACTGTGCCCGGCCTCTTTTTTTTTTTTTTTTTTAAGTGCCATTTCTCATGTCAAATGTATGTTCACACTCCTTCATTTCCTTTCCAGGTTCCTACCTCTTCTTTGCCCTTTTGCATTTCTTTATTCTCAATCCTTCCCTTTCTTTCTAACTTCTCGTTTCCATTTTCTTCTCTTTTTTTTTTCAGCCCTCCCCACCTCCCCCACATCCCCAAGTCCTTTTTGTCCACTGCAACACCATTCTCCTTTGCTCTGTTCTTTCCTACTGCCTAGGTTTCACCTTCTAGAAAGGTCTGGAGAAATCTTCAGGCCCCAGTTCATTCCAAGCCCCTGGAAAACAGGGCCAACCATCTCTCCAGTCTCCACAGCATTCAGCATGTGATCTCAGAAGTGTCAATAAGTATTGCTTGGGCCGGGCATGGTGGCGCATGCCTGTAGGTGGCAGCCTAGGAAGCCATGGCCAAGGCCAGGGATCATGGTTCAAGTCCCACTGGGGGGGGGCAGGTAGTGAGACCTAGTCCCAAAAAAATAACTGGGTGTGGTGGCCCATGCCTGTAATCCCAGCTACCTGGGAAGCTGAGACTGGGGAATCTCTTGAGTCCATGGTACCCCGGGCAACGTGAGCCTGCTGTTCCATGGGCAAAAATAGCGAGACCTAGTCTCAAAAAAAATTTATTACTTGGTTGATTAATTAATAATTCCAGTACGGATTTGGCGTAATCTTACCTGCTAAAACCATATTAGAGTTCCTGTGTAAGATTTCACTTTTCTTCAATGGTGGAAAGTTATCAGTCATGATGTCGTAAAATATTAACTCTCTATTCTTGTTGTGCCTCCTGTAATTTGTTAGATAAACGGGCCTCTGTATTCTATGTGTCCCCGTGACTCTGTTTGTTCCATCTTCTTAACTCTTGGAAGCTGCTCAGCTTCATCTTTATAGGTGCTCTCTTCAAGGACTGATTTCATTTTCTTTCTCGTTTCTCTACTAATACACCTTGTCCCTTTCCCTCCACCTCTCCCTCTTAACCTCACAACCTTTGTGAGGTTTACTAATGTCTACTAGTTTTTTGTAAGTGTTTTTGCTTTATCACATTGTCTGTTATATAAACATCCAGTTTTTGGTTTTAGCATCTGACTTGCTTTACTAGATATAATTCTCTCAAATTCCCTCCAATTTGCTGAAAATAGCTGCATTCCATTTTCCTGATGGTCAAATAGTATTCTACAGTGTGGCTCCATCATGCCTTCTTGACCCAGTGTCATTGATGGGCATTTAGGCTGCTTCCATGTCCTCGCCACTGTCAATAACACTATTGGGAATCTTGCAGAACATAACATTTTTGGTGTTAATGGTTTCAATATGAATAGATGCTCAAGAGTGGGATTGTGGGTCACTATAATATTTCAATTTTAGTATTTTTCACTCTCATGGTTGAGGCAACATTGGTTTACAATATCACCTGTGATATAGACATATAGTTGATTTCTAACTTTTTGACATGATCAGAGAGAAAGCACTTGGTATAATTTTAATCATTGTAGTTGTATCAACAATTGACTTATGTCCCAACGTATGCTCTATTCTTGAAAAAGTTCCATATGCAACTGGCAAAAAAAAATTTTTTTTTTGCAGTGATTTTTGGGTAGAGAGTTCTGTAGATATTTGTTGAACTTATCTGGTCTAGTTCTTTAGTTAAAGTTATTGTTTCCA
The DNA here is from genome assembly GCA_004024945.1 of Uropsilus gracilis. NCBI lineage: Eukaryota > Metazoa > Chordata > Mammalia > Eulipotyphla > Talpidae > Uropsilus > Uropsilus gracilis. The sequence continues at coordinate 3,676 of PVHY01016287.1, read as the reverse complement.
TATTTATTCTTTGGCTTGTTTTATCCATTGTTGTAAGTATAATATTAAAATCCCTTAGTACTACTCAGTTTAGATATTGTCAATACCACTCCTTAGTTCTGTTATTATCTTATATATGCATAGTTTGTACAGTTATGTCTATGAGTGCTATTTCTTCTTGTTGTATTAGATTTTTAATCACAGTAGAGTGTCCATCTGTATTTCCTATCACTTTTTAAAATCAGAAGTCTATTCTAGCCAGGCGCCGTGGCACATGCCTTTAATCCCAGTCTAGGAAGGGAGGCCAAGGCTAGGAATTGCTTGAGTCTGCGGGTTCGAGACCCGCTCTGGGTAACATAGTGATACCTATTTTCAAAAAAAATAGCTGGGTGTGGTGGCATGCACCTGTAATCCTAGCTACCTAGGAGGCTGAGACTGAAGATTGCCTGAGTTCATGGGATCTGATACAGGATCTGGACTGGATTACTCAGATCTGCCCCTGGATCAGGGCTACCCCAGGCAACATAGCGAGACCTAGTCTCAAAAAAAAAAAAAAAAAAAAAAAGAAGAAGAAGAAGTCTATTCAGTCTATACTATATGATCTGAGCTCCTCAATCTTAATCTCTCTGATAGTCTCCTGTTGGCTTCCACCTCCAGGCTATTTTGAGCAGTAGGGACAACACTGGTTGCAGATTGTAGCTGGTATGGGATCACAGGTCAAAAGTGGTTCCAACTTTATCCTGGAGGGTCTGCTCCTGGTTTTTTGGTTTTTTTTTTCTAGAGACTAGGTCTCACTATGTTGCCTGGGGTAGTCCCAAACGTACGGACTCGAGTGATCCTTAGCCTCAGCCTCCCAGGTAGCTGGGATTACAGGTGTGTGCCACTGTGCCCAGCTATTTTTTTGAGACTAGGTATTGTTATGTTGCCCGGAGTAGTCTTGAACCTGTGGACTCAAGTGATCCCTAGCCTCCACCTCCCAAATAGCTGGGATTATAGGCACGCGCCACCATGCCTGGTTTACTCCTGTTCTTAACATGTGTTTAGCTTCTGGTTTACACAGTTCCCTTGCTTTTAGCCTTGAGGTCAGGGATGGTACCTTGGTAATATACAGCCTTGGTAGTAGGTGATCCAACAGACACAGGTGATCCAACCTGTTTCTTTCCACTGGTTCTGGCGCCAGCTGTTCTCTATTGAGGGCCATAGGCTCAAACCAGTAGTTCTTGCTATACACCCCTGCTCCTGGAGCTCTCCAGCTGTGCACCCTCTCTCCTGGGTGCCAACTCTGCAGGTTAGTGCCAGGTTTTGAGAGCCCTGATGTTAGCAAGGACTCTTCAGTCAGTACCTATACAGGGCTCCTCTCAGCAGTCACTCCTCCCTCTTGTGGGTTGTATGGCCCCAGTATCACTATAAACACAATGATTTCTGCTGCAATCCTCTCCTTCCTCCAGGGCTTTTTGTCCTCGGTCAGCTGCAGTCTACTGGTTAGTGAAATGAGAAGGCAAGCCCAGTGTCTTCACTCTACTCTCATCTTTCCAGACTCTATTAAATAAAAATTCTTTCTTTTCTTACTTTACTTGACAGCTTGTGTTTTTCATCTTTCTTTTTCTCCCACCCACTTCCCCTTTTTCATTGCTCATCTGTCCCAGTATCACTGTTGGCTGTTTCATGTTTCGTAGTTACTATTTCCTTTCTCTGTTCTTTCCCAGTTGTTTCCTTTGTTCACTTTGCTCCGCTCCCATTCTCTCCTTCCTCTCCTCCTTCCTTTCTCTCCTCTATTCTCTGTTCAGAGCCCACTTCCTCTGCCCAGTGTGAACCAGCTAACCTGAGGATGCTGTGGGAATCCTGCATGCATATGAGCTGTTAGTGGCTGTTTTAACTCCCTTTCTGCCCCTTTAGTATCACACCCATCTTTTCTCACCATTTTGTGTATGAATCATTCATGGCCAATAGGTTAAAAAAAGAAAAAAAAAAAAGGAGAAGAATGGAATAATGTAATGGTGACTCTGGGGGAAAGACCACAAAAGTCAGAACCCAAAAGATTGGAGTCTGAATGCTGCTTCTAAGAGGATGCCTCACTTCATGTGGCAGAGCCCATGTCCTCACCCAGCTATGCCAAAGTGCTTCTGGAGGGAACCAAGACCTTAGGCAGTCAAGCAGCCATTGAAGGCACACCTTAGCACAGGTGTGATCCTACACAACAGTGGGGCTTCCTGGGGCTTGGCCTCTGCCATTGCAAGGTCCTGTCCCCGTGCCATCTTCTTCATTCTTTCCCAATTCCAGCCACTCCATTTTACCTGGCTTTCCCTTTACAGGTGGTTTCTACATGCTCCTGGACCCCAAGAATGCAAAACCAAACCAAAAGTCTGTCTTGCTGAGCCCCCTGAGCCAGTCCTCTGGCTGTCTGAGCCTGTCCTTCTACTACATCCTCCATGGCCAGTCTCCCGGGACAGCTCTCACCATTTATGCGTCAGTATTAGGTGAGGGCCCAGAAGTCATGGGCTTGGCACCAACCTGAAGCTGATCTCTCAGGGATGGGTTGATGGATACCATTCCACAGAATGGAACCAGGTCTTTGGGAGGGTTCTGGACTCTGGAAAAATAGATAAAAAGTGACAGGAGAGTGAGAGAGAAGATGCGTATGTGCTGGGGAGAGGTGAACATATGCTGAGTATTGCCTGCGCTGCTTTACCTTCTGGGTATAGGTTGGGGTTGCCTTCTCATTCTCTAATCTCACTTCTCACGGATTTTTCCACTGCAGGCAGTATCCAGAAGCACACTCTCTTCTCGGGGCAACCTGGAACCAACTGGCAGCCTGTCTCTGTCAATTACACAGGCCAGGGACAGATTCAGGTACAGCAGAGAGAGAGTGAGGTCAGGTTTCCTTACACAAGGCAGGCACCCCAAGTATTGAAATGGACATAAGGTCTGGGTGATGGGAGGTGGGCCTGAGGGTCTATATTGTATTCTCATCCCCAACCCCTTCTTCTTTCTCCAGTTTACTGTGGTAGGCATGTTCGGAGCAGTACCAGAGCCAGCTGTGGCAGTGGACGCCATCAGCATCACTCCCTGCGGGGGTGAGAGCAGGGCTCTGGGCAACTTAACTAACTCTCTTATAAGGAGGTTGGGGTGGAGGGGGGCAGAGAGCATGGCTGAAAGTTCTCAAATCTTCCATTTTGATACCCTAGAGAGCTTTCCTCGGTGTGACTTTGAAAATGATGCCCATCCTTTCTGTGACTGGACCCAGACATTGGGGAATGATGGACAGTGGGTCCGGGGAAGTAAAAATATGACCACCCAAGATACAGGCACCACCGGAGTTCCCCTTAAGACAGGTGAGGAGACTGAGGAGACCTCAAACCAACAAACTACTAAATCTGCTCCCAACTAGAGGGTTCGCTAATTGAGGAAGGAAGTGTTACAGGAGATGAGGTCAGCCAGCAGGTGTTTGCTGGGAAACCACGTGAGACCACAACTGTAGAGACGACAGAGGTGGTGTGGTGTTGAAGAGTCTCATGACTGTGGCATCACTGATGCCCCCAGAAAATTCAGGCATCTTACTGCCCTGACCCCAAGGCTTCAAAACTACTGTCTCAAATTCAGTTGGCATTTACTAGTGTAGCCAACAGAGGAATCTGGTTGCTGGCTTGGTTTTTCCCTTTCTGATGCTGCTTTTTTCAGTTAGAAGTCCAAAATGAGG
>PVHY01016286.1:0-34124 GCA_004024945.1 Uropsilus gracilis | reverse complement strand
TACGTAAAAGACCTATACAAAGAAAACTATAAAACATTCTTAAAAGAAATAGAAGATGATGTAAAAAAATGGAAAGACATTCCCTGTACGTGGATCGGAAAAATCAACATCATCAAAATGGCTATACTACCAAAGGCCATCTATAGATTCAATGCAATTCCAATAAAGATCCCAATGATATATTTTAAAGAGATAGAAACAGCCTCTTAATTAAAACCACAAGCCCAGCTTTTCACGAAGATGGCGCCCAAAGTAAAGAGAGAAGTCCTTGCCCCTTCCAAAGCCGAGGCCAAAGCAAAAGCTTTGAAGGTCAAGAAAGCTGTACTGAAGGGTGTCAATAGCCATAAGAAAAAGAAGACCTGTACTTCACCCACTTTTCAGAGGTCCAAGACATTGTGACTCCGAAGGCAGCCCAAATATCCTCGAAACAGTGCTCCCAGGAGAAACAAGCTTGACCACTATGCCATTATCAAGTTTCCTCTGACCACTGAGTCAGCCATGAAGAAAATAGAAGACAACAACACACTTGTGTTCATTGTGGATGTCAAGGCAAACAAACACCAAATTAAACAGGCTGTGAAGAAGCTCTATGACATTGATGTGGCCAAGGTCAATACCCTGATCTGACCTGATGGAAAGAAGAAGGCATATCTTCGATTGGCTCCTGACTATGATGCTTTAGATGTTGCCAACAAAATTGGGATCAACTGAGCCCAGCTGGCTAATTCTAAATTTAGTTTTTTCAACATAAAAAAAAAAACCCACAAGCCCAAAATTTATATGAGTGCTAAGTTTTTGGATGCATGAGATTAAAAGTTTGTGTATATAAACAACATCGCAAATGCTTTGGTAGTATTTTTAACTTATATGGTAAACAAAGCACAAATATTTTTAATAGCTATATGTTTTTCACAATTTGGGAAGAAGGCAAACAACCCTTAAGGAAATGAACAAAAGGCATAAATGGTTGATTCAGAGAAAAATGAATGCTAGTGGCTCCGTCAACATTAAATGATGTTTAAACGAACTTTTAGTGAAAGAAACGGAGATGAAAATAATAATGAGATATAATTGTACTCCCATTGACTAACAAAAATTAGAAAGAAATACAAAGCTAGTAATTGGGGGCTCTGAAAGGAAATTGTACTTTTGGTTTTAATCTGTGGATGTAAAAAGTCATTATCTTGTTATAAAGAAAAGGATAGCACCTATAAACATTAAAACTACATATATTTCTTGACCCACTGGCCCTACTGTGGTAGAATTTAATTCTCCTGGAGATTAAATTCCCAAGATGTCAGGGCTCATGATTAAGGATGATTTCTGTGACTTTATTCATAGTGCAAAGCAAAACACAACATAGAACTAAAGGAAACAGGACCAACAGTGGATACTTACCAGGAAGGGAGTAACAGTAAATTCTGGTGCATACAAACCATAATATGTTATGCAGTCCTTCAAAATCAACTATTTTCAAGTAAGTAGCTTTTAAGTGTATTGGCTACACAGTTGATTTGAAGGACCTCTGCTAAGTGCCATCGAGTGGGAAGAATAAGATGCAGTGAAATATATATGATATGGCTCCACTTATGTAACCTAAACTGTCAAAAATGCCTTCCATATGCATAGGGGTGTGTGTGTGTGGGGGGGTGAGTGGGTGTGTGTGTGTATGTGATTGAAATGACACTAAAATAACACTGATGCAGATGTGGAGAAGCATAACTTATCCACATGGGCTACGATGTTTGGGTGTGAGGAGGTTTCTGGAGGTAGAGGGGAAAGATGGGAAAACCAAATAAATAAGGAATAGTAAAAAAGATAAAATTAAAAAAACCTATTAAATATTTACATGCAATTATGTAAAAATAATTCAATGAAGAGATTTCAAAATTAAGAGGCATTCTAAAATCATTATAAAGATCTCCCCAGGTGGTATAGAAGCATGGAGCAGGAAGACCAGGTAACTCAGGTGAACGATGTTTGCGTTGGGACCCAGAGTTGTGGTAAAAATGGAAGTAACAGATTTGGGGTTCATTTTGGAAGTTACAGTCAAAGATCTGATAGGCTGGATGTGGAGGGAGTTGAAAAGGACAGAAGGGACTCAAGGATGAATTTAGTTTTTTGCTTGAGTAACAGATGGCACATCTGTTATTGATAGGAGATACTAGGAGGAATGGGTTGGCTGGGGAAGAAGTAGGTTCTCGTTAGTGGAATGTTAATAGTTGGAGATACCTGTGATGATCAACCTGGAAGGGTCAGAGATATCAGTAGAGACTCTCAGCTGACTGCTCCTCCCATGGACTCATGGGCTTGTCAAGGGTATTGGGCTGCATTTTCTTTGTCCCCCCCCCACTCCTTCCTAAAGTCACTGTTGGCTCCTCACAGTGCAGTCTGCTGCCTGTGGGTTCAGCCCTTCCCTCGGTCCAGTCCTTTGCCCTCATTTTCTTCAAATGATATCTCAAGAGCAGCCCCTGGGGTACTCACCATTGTCTTGTTTCAGGGTTTCTTTTCTGGGGGAATCTGAGTCTCAGGAATCTCAGGAACTCAGTGACTAAGGTGGGCCTTAGACCCAGCTATCCCCTCTTTCTGTCTAACCAGGAGTACTGGGATGTTCTCTTTCAGAATAAAAGCTGATGGCTCTTTGGAATTCCGTATATTCTTAGCTGTATGATTGAAGTCTGTAGTACATGTACCAACAGTCAGCAATGATGGTGGCTTTTTTCTAGGTCTCCTTGTTCTAAGAAGTTTCTGTTTCCCTTCTATCAGGGTCAAATATGGGAGTTCTTCATTTACCTCCATGCTGGGCTCTCAAAGGTTGCTATTTAGACTGGATGTCTTCTACGCCTGCTTTAACTGACTGTCAGTTAACACCACCATTTTCCCAGAGCCTCCCTGAGATAGAAATATTAATTTTGTCAATAGCACAATGAAGTGAATTCTTCCATAAGGGAGCCCTATAGATGAGGAGATGCAATCTACTCCTCTAAGTTCATTCCAACTCATGTTGCCTCTTCCAGAACTCTCATTGCGGGTGATGAGTGTTTAGAACTTGGCCTCTCACTGGGTTCTGTTCTCCTCCAGAGTTACCATCTCATTTATCTGTGAGTTTTTTGCTGTGCATCTGGTGCTGAATAAGCACTGGGTAGGTGGTGGTCGACTTTAATCTATTAATAACTTGGAACTCTTTGCTCCAAACTTTCATAGCTTCAGAATTAGATGCCAACAGGATTGTGATTCTTTCTCCCCTGTGATACTTTCTCCCCTACCCATGCCAACAAGTGTTATTTTCATTGTCTCAGAGTAAAGGAGACCCATGTAGCTGTCTTCTTACCTCTGAAAGCTTCTTCTTACATCTTGAACTGAGTCAAGATGAACAAAGACTATATTCTCTTGGGTTCCCAATCTACTCCCCTCACCCTTGCTCTCAGGGACTCTCTCTGAGATTTGCTCTTCATTTCAGACGCCCTCTGGCTTAACTCACTTTGTTCCTCTGCCCAGTGTCTCTCATCTTCAGGCCCAAGCTCTCCGCCAAAGCCTTGTTGTTCCAGTGCAATCTGACTCCATCTGTCATCTCTGCTCTTGTTTTCATCTCCAGTTCCCCCTTCAACTCTCACACTCCCTTTCTGAAGTTTCTTTCAATTCCGCTCCCTCTCCTCCTCCTGTTCTGTTCTCACCTTGAATATCAAATTTCTTGGAAAAAAATAGCTGGAGAGTTTGTTTCCACAGATCTCTCCCAGCCCCTTCTGCAGTGTGTTTTGCTCATTTGTAAATTCTGTGTGCCAGCTCTTGGATGTTAATGAGTTCATGACTTTCAAATCAAGCTCTGTCCTCATTAACTACTTTGTGATTTTTAAAACTGGTCCACCCTCCCGTTGGAACCCTGCCCTTTAAAGAACCTCCAGTGGTGTGGTAGAGCGGAAAGGATCTGAGCTTAGGGCTGAGATAGATGTATGAATTTCACCTTCCAATTTTACCAGAGTAGCTGTAGGTGACCTTGGATATCTTCCTTCAACTCACTAAGTCTTGGTTTCCTTGTTCATAAAGTGGATGGGGGAGGGGTAATTGTCAGGACTATCTAGAATGCTTTTGAGGTTAAAATAAGGTGATAAATGTATGATTTACCCCACACAGAAACCCTCATAACTATTTTGACAGCTCATCTTGATTTTCATGTCTCTGCTCAACCCAGGTCCTTTTTCTGTCTCTGAATGCAGTTTGCTCCCCCCATTCACCCTCTAACAAAGGTGCATCTCCAAAGGATAACAAAGGGGCATAAAAGAGACACTTTGCCATTTTAGCCAGGAATAGATAGGTAAGGTAACTACGAATACAAACCTTTTGATGAATAAGTCCTTGAATTTTAGTTTGATTATTTACTTCATATATGGTTATATCCAGAAAAGAATTCTGCCTTTTCAACATTATACTTCAATTCATGAACCTTTATTACACTGTCTAATGATGTTGTAACATGTCTATATCCGGACTCTGGTTGAAGCAAACCCATTTAGTCTTCTGCCTATTGGACTATTTACTTATTGTGCATTCAGAGTCAATGAAAATTGTCTTATATTCCTTGAGAGGAATTAGACATGGCTTGATATATTAATGAAGTTATTACCATTTCATTAAACTGTATGTTTTCAACTGGATTATCCTGTGGCTTATTGAAATGAAGGAAAGGCTTTCTTTTATGTGTGCAACCAAGGCTACAGCTTTTTGCATGAAATATTTTCCTGCACATTCATGAAATTCTGTGTAAAAAGTCAGGTGCACTTAAATAACAAGGAAAAAAGGCATAGCAATTTTTTATTTTAAAAAAATATCACAGTATTTCTTGGACTCTCAGAAATTTATTTGAGTATGTGCACAAGTAATTATGTATAGAAATAATTTTCCACATGTGCACTTAGGGACAAAGTTTAGGAATACTCCTGTCTATCAAATGACATCTATTAATAGGTCAATTTTCTTGATTAAGAAAGGAAGAAAAGATATAATAATGCAATTGTTATATGTCCATGTCAAGGTGAAATGTCAAAACTGTTGTATGATTTTTAAAAACATTTAAAACAAGAGCAACAATAATAGTGAAAGAAGTCAATCCTTGGAAAATAATCTTATTTGTCATTTAGTGTTTTGAAGGACTCAAAATTATTTCTTGGATTTTACTCTTTCATGTATAGTGATTCAATCAGTTTAGCATGGGTTATGAGGGGGCCATTTTGTACTTGTGTGAAATCCCAAAACATGCACACAGGAAAGGACCTTATACTTTGTTTCTTCCACTCCCCAATTCCATGCAGTCTTGTTGATTATTTGTTCTTTTGGAGTTATATTTAATTTTCATCTGCCACAGGGATAGTCACAGCTCCTGCTCTGCCCGTGTCACAGGACTGTGTTAAGTATCAAGTTAGAAGGCAGATCTGAAAGTTTCTTTTCAAATTGTGATTTACTATAGAACACTAGAGGTTGGCATTAGTGCTAGGAAATCAGGTTGAGGTAGCCTTGCATTTAAAACTGGGTTTCAGAGTGAGGTCGTATGTAACATTTTAATAACTGGGCCAGGAAGAACCCTTCCATTGAGTGGTGCAGGCAGTTAGGGTTCACTGCTGTTCAGCCCCTTCTCCCAGGGGTATGTCATTATCTCTGTTGCTCACACAGGGAGGACTCCTGGGCTGGGAGACCCCAAAATCAAAGTCCTCTCTTTTATTTATCCTTGGGTCAGAGAAAGGTGTATATGTTACCTCATATCACCTGGCCCTGAGTTTACAGTTCCCTGCTAGTGCCACAGTGTTGAACTTTAACAGTGTCATATGCAACCAGGAGGATCCATGTTCCCTGCCCCACCCAATGAAGGTGGAGTTGAACCACTGGAAGGGTGTCAGGAGGGGAGAGCTAGGAAGGCCTCGGGGGGAAGATGGAGGAGACCAGAGGACCCTGGAGGAACATGTGGAATAGAGAGACAGGTGAAGAAATTTTGCTGGTTTCCAGGACTGGGGCTTGCACCAGGGACTTGGGGGATATTGAAGGGATAACTTGAAAGAGATAGAGACATAGTGAGATGCCTGTGCTTTGCTTCCAGACCTGCCTGGCCCTCTGCCCCTTCCTGTGGTTCCCTGCCCAGAGGTGTGTTAGACTTGCCGTAAATTATCAGGTCTCAGTGGCCCTGCTTTGGGTCAACCCTGTTTGGCTGGACATTTACTCATGAGGGGATGGGTAACTCTGAGTGTTTCATTGGGAAGCTATGTTTTTTCTCTTCTTCTCTTCCCTCTATTACACACTAATTCTATTGCAGTTCATTTCTGTGGAAGGTCTTATGCACCAGGGTATGCTTTGTTTTTAAGTAGTGGGTTGCAAAACCTATGTAGAGTGTGTGATCGGGTCAGGGGGGTATCTTGAAGTACCCCTCATTCTGCTAATAGGCACATAGTCTTTCCTGACATTCTGGTGTCCCTGCATGTTCCAGGACTCTCGTGCAATAGAAGTTGATCAACTCTAGAGAGAATACCTCCTCTTCTCCAGAGACATTTGCTCACACAATATAGATAACATGGTCTGGAGTACCTTTTGATCGCCCCAGGAAAACTTGCTGATATTCTAGTTGAAAGATCTCCCCCCTTCTCCTGTGATGGATTTGTTCTTTCTTCAGAGCAAATAAGATTTCTCACCCTGTTTCTGTCTCTCTGTTACTCTCCCTCTGTCCCTCTTTAGAAGGGGAGGATGGGAAGATATGTCAGCAGTTTCTATACATGCCCTGCATTTCATAGTTGTTGGGGTTCCTTTGCAGGTCATATTATTGCCCATTCGGGGATATCTGGCTGTCACCACAGGTGAGGGTCTGCCTCACAATATGGCAGCATGGGCCGTCATGACTACTTCCTGCATTATTGAGCCCATCCCAAGTAACCACTAGACCTTCAGCTTGGACACTGGGGTGATAAGCATTCCCAGCAGTGCAAGCTTAGGAACCAGAGATTATTTTAATAAACCTTCAAAGTGCTAATGGCCATCTATTTTCTAATGGGTATTACTCCACTAAGAAAACCATTTCTTACTTGTTCATCTGGGAATGAATTATTTACATCCCCATTGTATGATTTCTTTGGTGAAGATACCATATGTGTTTGGGATGACTGGACAGGTTATGAGACTGGTTACCAAAGAAAGTTAGTTCCTTGTCGAGGTCTTTCAGGCCTTTGGGAAACAAGGGATGAGCTTTTTATTTGCTGGTATTTATGACATTTTTTAGTAACCAGAGGTCATTCTTGATGGGCTTTTAACATTCTCACAGCCATTGGTACTTTGTACAGAGCGCTGGTCTAAACCAAACCTACATAGAGCTGATGCTGGTTCTGACTCTCACTAATTAGTTCCATGGCCTTGGGAAAATCACTTCCATTTGCTAATCATCAGTTTCCTTACTTAAATTAAATTAGAAAGACTAAAGTACTTAACAGGAATGTTACGAGAATCAAATGAGACAATGGGTGATTTTTTTTCTTTTTAGCATGGAGGTGGTAAAAGTTAGACTCATATGAGATTCTTTTAAAAAGGTGATTTTAATTTTACTTTGTTACTAGGATAATTTAAATATCTGGTTTGGTGATATATGTGTTCCTTCATGCTGTACTTATGGGTAGGGAGTGAAAATAATACACTGTGTGCCTGGTACCACCCTTTCTCCATAAGTTTCAGGTAGCCATTTATGATGATGGAAAGCAAAATTATATCACACAGGTAAGCAAGAAGCACTAGAAGTGGTGCCAGGACCTAGAGAAAATATGGGCTATCCAGAGTGATTTCTGAGGTATGATTTCTATTAATGAGATAGTGCCCTTCTGGAAGGAACATATGAAGGGGACTTTAGGCTCTAGGCACTTCCATGAGTAGCTAAATGCATTGGGTCTATAGCTTCTTCAGGAGGAGTGAAAGAACTAGAGAGGTCCTTGATGTGAGACCTTGTGTCAGGGACTTGACTTGGCATCAGGGAACCAGAGAAAGAACCAGAGATGAATTAGCTTCCCAAAGAATGACTGTTGGATACAGCCATAAATTCTGGCCTGTAGAGAATCAGAACTGAGAAAGTCAGTGTGAACTAAGAGATTTGTGGGGTAAGAAAGGAAGAGTCCTTGAAGACACTTCAAGGCAACAGCCGGAGTTACCACTGCTGAGTGTATTAAGTGGTAAGGTCACCTGCTTTTGGGAGTGGTCCTGGGAGCCCTGGTTATTAGAAGGTGTACCAGGTTATAGAGAAGGTACCAGGGGAGAGTTCATGTTGGAACTAAATTTTGATGGTCTAGGACCATCTTGCTCTTCTTTCTGAGATGGAGGGATTGCATAATATCATTTTAAACTTTCTACAATGTTCTGGCACTTTTACAACATTATTTTGTAAGTCTCCCTGATAGCTCAGTGATTTGGGCATTATTATCAACATTTAATAGGGGTGGAGACTCACTGGGAAAATTTAAGTAACTTGACTAATACTATTCAGTATAGAGAATAATGGAGCAGGGATTTGAATTCAGATCAAATGCCAAAATCTAGTTGGCTTCTCTCAACACATTCTGTTACTTTAATATTTCTCACCCTTTATTAGCATCCCAGTGAGATTCAGGCTTGATATTTGGGGCTGGATAGAGATAGTCTTTGTCTTCAATGCACGCTACCAAAGAGAGAAAGAAAAAAAAAAAAAAACAAGCCACAACTTCCCAATAGAAAAATTAGATGAGATTAGAAGTTCAGAAACTCTGGTCTATAGTCCAAACTATTAACAGGAACTCTTTTCATTGTTTGCCACTGCTTTTTCGCCAAATATTTATATCACAAAAAAGGAAACTCATATTAAAAAAGAGAACGTCAGTGTGAAAAATATCTACCTTCTTCAAATAAACAGCCTACATTTAAAAATCAGGATTCCAAATGATGGGAACTATTACAAAATGCTTGGATTTAAAACTCATGAATAAATGAGACAAACATTAAAAGAAAAGATCAAAAACATTGATAAAATTGGCTTCCAACCTATTGAACAGCATGTGACTGAATGAGTCTCAGCATCCGCTGCTGGATTTTAAGTGGAATTACCCATTATGTGGGAAAGAAAGGATCACGAAAGGCTCTCAGTAGCTGGCTCTGGATAATTGGCTCACCTAGTGCCTCCTAATAATTTGGCTTTAATATTAGTTCAAAATCTATGAAGATGAAATCAGCATATGCATGCAAATGCTCCTGGAAACAAGCAGGGTGAAATGATATAGTGCCTTGTGTTCCTACTTGGCATCACATCCATGGCTCCCCTCGGGGGTCTGGAGAATTCCTGGCAGGCTTAATGTCTTCCTTAATGGTGACAAAGAAGGGCTGAATTGTGTTTAATGATGTTTTAAGTAGATCCTAAGTGCAGGCTCATAACCAACATCAAGGAGGAGAGAAAATTCAAATGAGTGTCAGAAACTGAACAGTAACCACAAACCTCCTCCTGCCACAGGGCAGGTGAATGGATTTCAGAGACTATGAGAGCTGCCCTCTTCAGTCAGTGTGGAAGCATTTATTCATTTGGCCAAAGCACTGTTGTTGGCTGAAGACACATGCACAGGTGGTTTCTTTGAGTTTCTGAAGAAGATGCTTTGAAAGCGGGAAGAGACACCTAAAGGACTGTCTTTTTAGTGATAAACAAGTAGATACTTATGAATGTTTTCAAAATGATAACAAGAGAAGAAGACTAAAAATTGACTTTAGTCTTATCACCAAGCAGACATCATCTTTAATCTTATGTGAACCATTTCCCTTTCTCCTACTATAGTTCTTATTTTATAAGGCACAATTGTAGTTGGATTATGTCTATATTGTACATTTTTTTCTATTACCATTATTTGGCATGCACTCTCTTTTTTAAACCCTCTTAACAATTGCATATTTCCATAGTTCTGTAGTAACTCCATGAATAGATACACCATAAAAAACCATGTCCTTTTTATTATCTGAAAATTTTCCCTCTCACCAAATACCATGATGAACATTTTGTGTATAAAATGTATTTCCTTTGTGTATAAAACATAATATTTCCAAAGGATTTCTTTCAATTAATTCTAAAAGTAGAATTTTCAGATCAAAGAAAAGAAGTTCTTTGTACATGTTGGCAATCTGTTCCCACAAAGGACCATGGTTTTGTCCACCATTAAATATGCTCATTAGCAATAGGTATTCTTGTTGTTGAATTGTTTATTTAAATAAAAAAAGTATGCATATGTTTCATTTTAATTTTTTGAATTGCTCTTAAAATGGAATGTTTCTCAAACTGATTGCTGAATATATTTGTTATTATTATTTTTTTTTTCATTCTTCTTTGCCCACATATCTTAAATGACTTCATGGTCTTTCTGATGTCACTCTATCCATTCTTCATGCCATCCTCTACAGGTTGCTAGAATTGTTTTGAAAATCAATACCCCCATCAAACTACCTATACTTCGAATCTTTCAAAATCTCTCCATGTCAATGATCTAGTTATTTGCCTACCATGAGAAACCACCCAATGTGAACCCAGCTACCAGATAGCCTGGTCCTGTGTGGTTACTTGGCAAATATAGGGTCAAATCATCTGCTGAGGTGCAACAAGATACTCATTAAATGTCACATTTACTCACATTCTAACAGCTAGGCAGCCAAGGTTTCTTTGGTAAGACAATCTGCATGAAAAAAATACCATAACTACCTTCCATGGCTTGCCTTCTTCTCCTAATGGGGGAGCCACACAGTGACCAACCCTATGTCATTGGGTTATACCATCCTGGGCATCAGTTCCACTTCTGCTACTCATCTGGCTGTGGCCTGGGCTGATTATTTTATCCCTCCCCCCCATGGTGTATGTCCACCTCTCAGAGCTGTTTGAGGATAAAGTGAGTGCTGAGCATACTAGGTCATTAATAAATGCATAACTCTCCCATAAAGAACCCTACTCTTTAAAATACAGGTATTTAAACTAATTACATGCATGAGAGCAAGAATGGTAGTTGCCAGGGTCTGGCTTGGAGCAGGGAGGAAACTGTTGCTAATCAGTAAGTATAAAGTTCTAGCTAGTGCACAATCAGATTGTTCTGGAGTGCTTCTGGACAGGGGGGTGTCTACAAAGAACAGTGCTGGGCCATGTGCTGGGTTGCTTGTTATGAGAGTGGATCTTACCTTCAATATTCTTGCCACAATGTTTCATTTTTGTGGGAGATGGAGAACTGAATGGAAAGCACAAACAAGATCAAAACAAATCCTTAAATTCTAACAACAGAATGGGGGCTAACAGAGGGTGGGCAAAATGGGTGAAGGGTAGAACCCCCTTCCATGGTGGCTGGTGGAAAGTAGACCTTTATTGGTTATCAAATGAAGTCCATCCATTTGTTAAGTGTAAAACTGCATACCTCAATGTTATAAGTGTTACCTCATTTAATTTTTTTTTTTTTTTTAGTCTGCACGATTTACTTTTATCAGCACAAGAAACTTAGCTAAATTCAAAACAAGTAAGGTTTGATTGTCAGTTTTGGAATAAGGTCACATCACCATCAGGCTGTTCTCTGGCTTTTATGGAAAAACCAAATCTCAGTTGACTTACTCATATCATTTTCTGTTGAAATATAAACTTCCGCATGTAATAAAGACTGCTATTTGTCACTCACTGTTTGATCCCTAAAAATATTTTTAAAGTCATAAAAATAACAGTTTTTCCTCACTTGGTTTGACAAGTAACACATTACCAAATGCCAGCTTTTGGAAACTCTCAAGTATTCTTGCTTATAATGTTGAAATAAATTGAAAAATTAGGAAAACCTAATGACAAAAATATTGAAAAGATGCCTTGCGAGCAAAACCTTCTCTTTTCAAATGTTATTTAAAACAACACAAAACAAACATAAATCTCAAAACCAGAATTGCTTGCATATATTTGCAAATCTTGAAATCACTTATTTTGAAAATTTGGCATCAAATCAGAAAACACAAAAAGTAGTACAGAAACCAGTGCTGAGCTAAGGGATTGGATAATAAAAAAACTGATTTTCACTTTGGAACCAATTTAGTTTCTAAGTGACCATAGACCATAGATCCAATTTGTAAAGATAATTCAAGGTGGTCCATATGAATCTCAGGATCTGAAAGTGTTTCCTAAATGTTATAGATTCCACTGACCTAACATTTTAAAAAAAATTCCCATTTTTTATAGCTTGTAAAAAAATAAATGTCTAAAAATGACCAGAAATTCCTCAAGTTGATTTATCTTGCTTGAGTCACAGGAGTTGAGCTGAATTTCTGACACTGTCCTGCATGTATCTTTCAGGAAAGATAAATGCTCCTGGGAGAGCATTCTAATTAAAACTAATCCAGCCACAGACTTGAAATATCAGGTGCTTTCATGTGCTTTGCTTCTTAACAACTGAGACTATCTCGCCATAAATATTTTACCCCTGGTTGCCTAGAAGCTAATTCAAAAACGTGACAGTGACTGTGACTTCTGAGAAGCTGGAGTCTCGGGTTTGTCTAGAAGAGCTTGGAGAGCTCTCAGTGGAGATGAAGAGGGAGATGGGGGTCTCAGTTCCCTCATACTTAAGATACCAGATTTTTGGGTGATGAGGCCGTCACAGCAGTCTCTATGTCAGGGCCTCAGCCTGCCCTGTAAATAATAACAGCCCTCCCCCAATCTCACCTCTCCCCCTGCAGACTTTTCTCTGAAACTAATTACTCTGTAATGCAAAAAGAATTCACTTCTTACCTGTTGCCCCTGACCTAGAATGGAAGCTCCTGGAGTGCTGAAATTGCTGGTTTTGTTTACTGCAGTATTTGGGGTGTCCTTTCACTGTGAGTGCCCCTCGGGTACAACTTGCAAAGATGAATGAGTGAATGACAGTTCCCACAAGCCACTCCAAAAGTACCCTGCTTGTTTATCTTCCCAATATCCTTCAAAAGATACCCACTCCCGACTGAGTTTCATCTCCTTCCACAGCCCTTCCTCCCTCTACAGCATTCAGGTGCTCCATCCAGGTTAAGCGCCAGATGCCTGCCTTGATCTCTGCTCTAGAAGTTAGCTCCTCTCTGTTCTGTGCAGCTGGAGCAATTTTTTTTTTAAATGAGACTTTATTATTTTAGTATTGATTTGCAATACTATCTCACCCCTACTAAAGTTCTAGGGCCTTCTGTCTGATCAGGTGGATGCCTCATTCTCCCACCCTCCTCACATCACTGTTATATTTTTCACAGTCCAGTAATTATTTCTATTGTGACATATTAGTTTGACTGCTTTCCTTATTTCCTCAGATGAGTGGAGCCATCTGGTAGTGATCTTTTATCTTTTACTTTCTGATTTTTTCCCACTTAGCATAAGTTCCAACCATGTTGTTGCAAAAGGCAAGGTTTCATCTTTTTAATAGCTGAATAGTATTCCATGGAGAGCTTGAGTGCTCAAAATACTTTATACCATTTTGTATTATATTAGATACTATTACTATCAGCTATAATTTCATTTAATATTGTATCATGTTATATTATAATACATTATATTGTAATGTATTGTAGTGCAATATCACAATAATATTACAAATTATGTTGTTTATATTATAGTGTAATATAGACCATGTAATATACAATATGTTTTATATTGTAATTGTTGTATTTGTAATATAGGTGTAAATTTTCTTGCTAGACTCTGAGCTCCATGTGGTTGAGAATCAAAAGTAATTACCTTTTTAATGAGCTAAAATTTCAGTATCTTGAATCATCTTTGATAGACATTAAGTAAATAACTTTGAATTAAGCAACAAATTGTGGTATATGAAAATCCTGGGTGAGGACGATCTAGAGAGTGGTAGTTCAGTAGTAGAGAGATTATACCAGCCTTGTGCTCTTATGGAGATATCAAATTTCCCAGGAAATGTACAGCAAGTGTGTAGTCTGTTTCATTTGGACAACTCTTAGACCATGGCTTCTCATCCCCTGGTAGGATGCTGTTCCATAGTGGAATCAGGCACACTGTTGCTCCAGTGCTTCCCTGTGCTGAACCTTTTTTTTTTCTGACTATACAGTGGGTAGATGAATTCACACCTACTAAAACCCTTTTGAAGGTTAGGTGAGAAAATGATTGCCAAGTGCCTGGCACATAGTGAATGCTTAGCCAGTTCTGAACCTGGTCAGGTTGTTCCAAATGCCTCTCAATGCTTATCTCCACATGATGTTTCGTTTGAAGGGAAATTAGAAATGCAGTTTGCTTATTATTCTTCACCACTGTTTATTTAATATTCCTCACCAGTTCCCTCACATTTTCTTTGTAACATTCATTATAGTCCTATCACCTGAGAGCAGCTGAGCTCAAAGGAGGCAGGAAGGACATAAACTCTGGAAAATTGTCAGTTTGGGTTTAGGTTAGAACAATTGCTGTCATCCATGACTAGATTCAGGTGCTGTTCTAGGGGCTTCCCCTACATTTTCTCCCCTTATAGAACTTGTTCCTGTCCTGCCTGCCGCGCCCCCACCCCTTGTCAGTGATCTCTCCTTTTTTTAAGTGGTGGCTCACTTTTTTGGGGTATGTTTCTAAATTTAATGGCTAGCTTTCAGTTTTCATTTTACTAGACCTCTCAGCAAATATCTGGAGTGTTCTTCCTCCACGAATTCTGTCTACTCTTAGCCTTGAGGACACAATGGCTGTCTTACTTCACTGCCTACCTCTCATTCTGTTTTGTTGGATCTTTCTTTCCTTCTTACCCAGCTGCTCCCTGGGGCTCAAGCTTTGAACTTTTCTAGGTGCTCTAACACTAGATTCTCTCATGGAACCATTTGGTTTTAAATACACATATGCTAACCACTCTACTATTTATATTTCTAGCCATGCCCCCCCCCCCGAATTCTAGACTTACCTAATTAACTATTTCTTTGACATCTTTAATGAGTTGTGTACCAGGCAATTCAAACTTAGGAAAGACAAGACTGAACTTCTGATATTTTATACCACTCTCTCTTTTCAACTTCCCTTCTCAGTAAAGGTTAACTTCATTCCCCTAGTAATTTAGGTCAAAAATGTGTCATTTACTATTTTACTTTGTCTCCCACATCCCCTAATTACAAATTCTATTCACTTTCAAAAATATATTCTGACTGCCAAGGAAGATGACATCAGGGTGTTATCCAGTGAGGGGTTACCCATTGAAATTTTTAGTCTTAGAAGAAACACTAGTCAACGAGGGTTCCTTCCACCCACAATCAAGCAGTTGCCCAGAGAACAAACTTTCATGGAAAGGATAAACACAGGGGGTTTATTTACAATTAGGAGAAGACAAACTAAAAGAACTCAAGAGTCCCCATTCTTATGAGTATCTTAAACAGAAAAGAATCCTGCTTCTGATCCTTGGGAAGTTGTGTGGGTTTTATCCCAGTTCTAGTCCAGTTCAGTTCAACCACCAGTACACATCCTTGTCTTTTGTCCTCAGTTGCTGCAGCCAGGATGGAGTCAAAATAACACGATGTTTAACTTGGATCTCTCCTTCTCTCCCTCTCGTTCTCCTCTCTGAGCAGTCATGTCAGGCAGTACAGCACTCCATCATGAATGCCTCATCTCTGCCTTCATCCTGTTCCTGGCCTTTGTGGACTGGAATGCTGGGAGCCCCCAAAGATTCAACAACTCTCAGGCCCTTTGTTTGCTGAAGCCAAAACTGCCAGCTCCTGATGCCAGATGCCCAATGTCAGATCAGATCTCCCTTCTCCAGTCATTGCACCTTTCTCTTTTATCCATTTCTCTTTCTCCCCCTCCAATCATGAATCCTGATGAAGGGACCATCAGCCACACCTTGGCATGGTTTAGCTATTGTTTCCCCACCTGGGCCTTGAAGCAATAGCACACTGGAGTTAAATTAGTATAATATTGGCCAAGCCCTACTTGAGATTTACAATACCAAAGCAAAAGAGGGATGTTGCCTTCTATCTCCTGATAGCAAGAAGATGTACCCTGCTTCACTCCTGGGAGAGAAGACACTCCCCTCTGTCATTCAGGCGGGCACTGGGTTCAGAGGATCCTGAAACTTGGAGAGAAGCCAGAGCTATCCCTGGATTGCAGAGACCAGTGATGACTGATATAACGGAAGAGGAAAAATCTCAGCTCTGGGCAACCGTGAGTCGGAAGAGGCATCAGCTAGGGTGGAAACTGCATTTTCAAATTGGGAAAGTAGTAAAACTATCATTATAATGTATGGGAAATCCTAAAGAATCCACTAAAAACAACAGTTAGAAGCAATTGAAACAATAAATCAACTCTGTTATTGGTGGTTACAAAATCAATATACAAAAATCACTTGCCTTCCTATATGTTAACAGTGAGCTAGGAGAGGATGAAATCAAGAAAACAATATCTAAAGATCTAATACGACTTAACAAAAGAAAACAAATAATCCAATCAAAAAATGGGTAGGAGAGCTAAATAGACACTTCCAAAGAAGACATATAGATGACCAACAGGGACATGAAAAATGTTCCCATCACTTATCAGGAAAATGTAAATCAATGACATAATGAGATACCACCTCACACTTGTGAGAATGGTCTGTATCAAAAAAGATCAGTATTGTTGTTTAGGATGTGGAGAAAAAGTAACCCCTCTTGCAGCACTGGTGTGTTCAGTGGTGCTGCATACAGGTTTAGCACTCATGGAAACAGTGTAGAGATGTCTCAAAATATTAAATTGGATTTACTATATGATCGAGCAATTCTTTTCCAAGGTACCTACCCACAGAATTAAAAAAAAACTCCACTAATTTGAGGAAATAGGCATTCCTGCATTCATTCCAGAACTATTTTCAGTAGCTAAGCTGTTGAAACAACTAAGCTGGCCCAAAACAGATGCGTGGATTTGGAAGATGTGTTACATGTACATGATGAAATACAACTCAGCTGTTAAAAAAGATAAGCCTTTGCTATTTGTGACGATATGCATGGACCTTGAGGGATGAGGCTGAGTGAAATAAGTCAGGAGGAGGATAACAAATATTAGGTGGTTTCAGTATATGTGTAATGTAAAGAAAACACAAAGATCAGAGAAAACCAAACTAATAACAACCCGTAGAAATCTGCCTATAGAACTGAAGCCATCTGAGGGGGAGGAGGAGGCAAGAGGAGAGAACAGAGAGGGTGGAGGAGTTGGTAGAGGTGGGAGTGTGGTGGAATACTGGTGGGAGATTGGTGGGAAACTGTGGATGCTTTACTCATGTGTGTGGTGGGAACATTTGAAGGGAGAGATCCTCTATCTCTAAATTATAATCAAGATTATAAGGCAATGTTACCTCAATGTATCAGACTGACTCTTGCAAGTTTCAGTACTATCAGTCTAGGCTCAGATGTCATCCTTTCTTTTCTGGATTATTTCAATAATGCCCCCATCGGTAGACAGTGGCTCCTTTCCATACCTTTTTGTAGGGTTGTGTTAAACAACAGAAAGAGTGGATTTGTGTATTAAGAACTGACTAGTCTAGAATTAATCAGGAGTGATCATCCTAAATTGTTGCTGTTTGGATTTTAAATTTCAGTTATGGACAAAGCTGACAGCTATTATTGGACAGACATCTGCTTTAATGAACAGCTGATAAAGGTTTGATCTCAGGCTGGTTTAAGCCTGCATGGTGCCTACGCTCATGTCAATTTCACATCCATGTGTAAATGGGCCCTGATGTCATTCACTCACTGTTTGAACCCTCAAACATCTTTTAAAGTAATAAGATGAATAAAAAGACTGGTGAATCCTCACTTGCAGCTTGGCGAGGAATTATTGGCAAAGGTGGTCTCATAGGCAGTGATAGCTGTAATAAGATGCACTAACAGGCACATTTTGCAATTTGCAGAGTCCTCACAGTTCTTATTTATCATTTGCTTCATTATCTGGTTTGCACATTATGCATTATTAGCCCTGTTTTCCACATGAGAAATTTGTGGTTCAAGGAATTTAAGTCATTTGCTGGAGCATGCAGGCAGTAAATGTTGGAAATGAGATATAAGCCTAGGTCTTCTGGCTTCCAACCCAATGATTTAATGAATAGATAAAAATGATTTTAAAGGATCGCATCTGTGCCTCAACTCAAGCAGTCCTTCTCTCTGCTTGCTTGGCAATTACCAGGTAAGTTTGTAAATGAACTCCTCAGAGGGACTTCAGAATACTTGGTGGTCTTGCCTTAATGGCACCGCTGTGATTGTATTTACAAGATTCATTTATAGGACTGGCTTTTCATGAAGAGCAAGAAGGTGAACGTCACTGCTGCCCCTGCATGTACTGAGAGATGAATTCCTGCAGCCTTCAATTAAGGGCATCCCTGCCTCCTTCTTCCTAGTGCCACACACATGGGGGTGTGGGAGAGTCTCCTGGCTGATGGAGAGCTGTCAAGGAGTTGCATGGAGCTATGCTCTCGAAATCCTCTCTCCCCCTCTCTCAGCTCTAACTCCTAAGCCTTGAGGGCTTATCTTCTCATTAATGAAGACTGATCTCCAGGCCAGCCTGCTGTGAATCTCTGGACAGATGATCAGCTTTGGAGAAATTCACCCTCTTCAAAGGAAGTGAACCCCATTGGAACATCTCCTTTTCAATGTCCTCTTGTGAATGAAAGTGTCATCCACTTCGAGAAGAGGGAAGGGAGGGCAAAATTTTAATTTAATAAAAGAGGAATTCTCAGGGATGGTTCCCATAGCAACTGCAGTGTGTGAGTGTGTGGTGTGTGTGTGTGTGTGTGCATGCATGTGCATTTAATATGCATTAGAAGAAAAACAGCCACTTGTATTACTGTGCAAATCTAGCATGTGCGACTGGGGAGGGAATGGGAATGCCTGGTGCTGGACTTAGTGCTCTTGTGGACTTGCACACTTTCTCTCAATGTGGCGTTGAGACACTATTCATTAGTCAGGTGGGGCCACCTTGCTCAAAGACAATCTGAGGACATGGCTTCTGAGAGTCAGGGTCCTTTAACAGGTGTTTAGCATGCTTGTGCTTGCCTCTGGGGGTGTTGGCACCACCATCCCCGAGCATGGCAGGACTGGGGAGCTTGCCCAAAGACAGCCTGACCCCCACCCAGCTCCCACTTACTAGCCCTATAAGTGGGTGAGGCCCTGACTGACCAAGGTCTCTGATTTCCTTTACGTCTGCTTTGTTTCTTAAAATCCATCCCAGGGAGAAAATCAGGCACCATGTTTGGGAGAAAGTGGGAAGGAAGGGAAGAGGGGGCATGTGCTGCTTTCTTCCACAGGGCCCCTCAGCAAAGTGGGCAATCCTTTTGTGGGGGGTCATGCTGATTTTGAAAGTCACCACAGACTGCATGATTGGCTAATGATAGGGGGCATGTTAAGAACAGCTCACCAGTTGGAAAGTAGATTCCTGGCTAGGAGAAATGGGGAGTGAGGGAGCAAGTACAAGAGCAAGACGCATCAGAGTTCCCCCTGTTTGTCTTCCCTGTCTCTCCTGTGGACATCGTGGACATCTCCCCCAGACCTAGACCAAGTTCAAGGGTTGGGGCTTGCTCTAAGCTGTGCTCACCTTGACCCCACCTGTATTTGACTTGGCTCATCTGCCAGAAAAACCTGTGCCAACCTTGAAGGAAGAGAAGCAGCTTGTAGGTTATGCACCCTTCGGCATTCCATTATTATTTTTTTAATCAAAAAAAGTTCAAAAACACTGTTACAGGGTCAGAAATTTGGACTTTGTATATGCAGATGGAGGCTTGTCCTTGTTTTAGTCATTGAGTTGTGTTTTTTTTTTTTTTTTTTTAAGAGTCTGACTCTGATTTTCCCCATTGCTCTTTGGATGAGAGTCTGAGGACTCGAGTCGTCTCTGCTGGGCCACTTGTCATGGGGATCAGGAATCTTAACTTGGTCCACAGCTCAGCAAGACGGGAGATTGAGGGGGTGGTGACTGCTTTCTTCTTCTGAGCCCTTGAAACATTTTGTACTTGGTTTATCTAAGGAGTGATTTTCTTAGAATATCAGCATCTGCTTCTCTGCCCTTTGGAAAGCAGGAGGAGCTCCTGGGTCCCTGGCTGATGGCTCCTGCCACAATATTAAATTCAGTCCTGTCAGTTTAAGACTGTGCATGTGGTCCCCTGCACCCGAGGGCGTCTGTCATCTTGAAGAAACAACAAAATCTTCTGCCAGCCCAGAGCAATTATTTTGGAAGTGTTTCTCTCCTGACTGGGGCTTGGGCAGGTGGATGAGGCACAAGCAGATGTCCCCTGACTTGGAAGAGAGATTGACCTTGCAGGGAATGCCATGCTGTGGGACACAGACCGTCTGGCATTGGGTCTCTGCCGGCTGAAATCTGGACCACACCGTGCTTTGCTGTGTGCCCTTGGATTAGTTGCTCCTCCCTCTGGGCTACCATGTCCTCATTTGTAAATGGGCATCACTGTAGGGCCTTGCTGGTAAAGCGAGTGGGATTAAATAAATCAGGGTGCACGGAAACCTTTCACCAATGCCCAGCCTATTTTATTCACGTAGATACTAGGGTTTGCTGCCATTGAGACAACCAGGGGTCTCTCATGTCTTGTCTGTATTCACCCATGTGGCACTCACTGGCCCTACTGGGTGCCAAGCACCGAGACAAGGGCTGATGTGTGTTACCTTTTCTCATTTTTCAGGTGAGGACCCCAGAGAATATGGCTATGGATGAATCTGAACTGACTTCTCAGGGGACCTGGTGGGGGACAGAGTTGTGACAGTATTGTGCCTGTGAGGGATGAGAGAGGAGGTCTGATGTGAGAAGCCCAGCTCAGCGCTCAAGGTTGAATAGAGCAGAGTGTCAGGAAGCTGGGTGTCCAATAATGAGAGGTCCCAGGTGTCCAGGTAACATGAGGTCCTGGGTGTTAGGAGTTGTCTGTGAAATGAAGAAGAAATTGGGACGGAGAGACTGATAGCAGTCTGAGGCTAGCCCACAGAACAGGGATCCTGAGAAGCATGTCCAGATCCAACTTTAATGAAGTCGAGATGCCACTTATATCCCCCAACCAGGGAATGTTATAATGATGTAATGAAGAAGTAGCAAAGCGTACCTGACATGCAGCAGGCAGGATGCGGGGATGCGCGGTAACAGGAGAATTTACCTTTGGAAGCTAGGTTATAGGTGAGGGATGTGCTATCAACCACCTTCTAGTGTGTTAGAGGGGGCTAAAGAGATAGGAGGTGTTCCTCTTATCTGAAGCTCCATCTCTCTACCTGCTTCCATGTTCGACACTAGGTTACATGAGGTCTGTCCGGGAACCTAATCCTCATTTGCAGAGCAGAGTCTAGGGTGCAGAGTCAAGTGAGGTTGGGACCCACACAGTGTGACCCACGTGGGTGCTGTGTTGTGACAGTCGTGTCACTTCTCATCCAGCTGCCATGGTGTTGAGGTCATGCAGCCGCCATGGCAGGGGTGGCAGATTCCAAACCTGGCTGCTCTCAGTCTCTGGGATGCTTGTTAAAAATGCAGATTTTTGCCACATCTTCCTCAGTGTCTCTGCAGGTAGGAACTGAACCGTACAGTTAGGATAGGCTCCCCAGGTGGCATACAGGGAGCCTATCCTGGGTGGGGCTGGGTGATCATGGGTGCAGCCCAGCAGAGAGTAAGCCCCTTGAGAGGATCCAGAGGTCAGGGCTGAAGGCCTGTGGCCTGCGCTGGGCAGTCAGTGAGAGACAGGAAACATCATTGTTGGTGGATTCCTGCATCTAAGAGACTTGGCAGTCATCTAACACAGATCCAGTTGCACAACTTGGGTCAGGATTGCAGGCGCCAAGGGTCAGACAGACTGGTAGGTAGGTAGACATTCTCAGAGTGGGTTTTTGCCTCTCCCAGGCTGTCCTCTCCAGGAATCTTGTTCGAAGAGAACAGATGAGCATCTGCCCCATCCCAGACCCTTGATCTTGGAGGGGCAGCTGGAGTCTCATGTCCTCTCTCTGCTGCTTCCCGTAGATAACCTCAGGGTCTTGAAGGTGTATGTGTGGGGGAGTTGGGGAAGGGGGGGGATGGCAGAAGGATTCAACAGGATTCAGTCCTAGCAGTCATAAAGTTCCAGCTCCTCCTTTCACCCTCTGCCCACTTTCTTCTCCATCTCTCAATTGTTGAGATCCCTCCTCCCCCTTCACTCAGAGGTTTGCCTTAAATAGTGGTTTTTCACAGATTGTCTTTTTTTTTATGTACATCAATTTCAAGTTCAAGGCTATTTGACTCAGTTAAATTCATACTTATAGACACACAATATACGCCAGCCCCAGAATCTGGTGCTGGCAACAGAAAGGAATATTTTGGACAAAATCTCAGTTTCTTGGGAGTAGGTGGGGAAGGGAAAATGCAGGGGCACAAATTCATGGGACAGGTACTGTGATGGGGCAAATTCCGGTTTTCCATTATAGTTATTTCTGTGTATATCTGATGTCCTCTGACAATTTTTGTAAAAGGGTAGAAACATGTCTCACTCTTTTTTTTTTTTGGTGGATCTCTCTCCCTGCCTCTCAAAAGAGTACACAGAACATGAATGAACTGCACTAGATACTCATTGATCTAGTTTGAGTTCAGTTCTATAGAACAGTATACTTAAATAAGAATGCTTATTTGGCTTGAGTCAAAAGTTGCTTGAGGATATTTTATATGTCACGCTATTGGCGAGGCAGACTTAGGAGGGTTTGAGTCGGATTTTGTTTTATTTCTGGAAGTGACTGAGTTTGTAATAAACATGCTGACTGCAATGGGTACAGATAAAATATGTCTGAATATCTTGAGATAACTCTGAATTTGACAAGTCTACAGCATTTTGAAAGGGCATGATACAAAATTATTGGACTAATGAGAGGCAGATAACAATGAGTGGGAAGATTTTCTTTGGGCCAAGGTGGTATTCCAGAAAGAAGTACTATCTCCAAATGCTAGTGGGAAAGGCATGTCCAGAGAGTGTTTTAGGAAAGACTTTGGAGAGCAGGAAAAGAGGAATAAAAATGCGAGATGACACATCAGTCATCAGATTGGGTCTTCTACACTCCTTGAATAATTCAGCTGCAGTGTGGAGTAAAGGAAAAAGCCTGGGACAGATATGAGTTTAACTATCTCTGTAGCCCAATAAACTGTGACCATGCAGGGTCTGTATTCTCGTGGGTAAGATGGGGAGTGTGTCATAGTCTTTCTATGTTTGCTATGAGTAAGGAACCAATGACAACAGGTGTGGAGCCTCTGGAGAGATCTTGGTGCCTGTGTGTGCTCCCTGCACATCCCTTCACTGCCAGGACCCAGTCTCAGTTCAGGTGCTGGAACTGGTATCTCAGATATTATAAAGTTATCCTTTCGGTGACCCTGTGAGCAATGTGGTTGGGTGCTCAGAAACTGAGCTTGGAAATGTGGCTCTGTTGTTGACCCTGGGGTCTTCCATGAAGGGGACAGGAAGCACTGTCACACCGGCAGGAGTCTGGCTGGTCTGGAATGGTGCACTGTGCTCTGCCCAAATGCTGCGAGAACCACCACCAAACGGGCAACCTTGGGGGCCCTGAGCTGTAAAATGCCGAACCGGGAACCTCTGTCCCTTGCATTCAAGCCTGATGGTCTGAGGATGTTGGTGTGCACAGACCTAACATCCAGGGCTCTTTAAAGATGAACCTTATATACTTCCTGCAACGGTGCACACATCTGAATGTTGTCCTATTGGGGACAGGCTGGATCATTTCATGAAAAAGAAGAAAAATCTCATTTACTTTCTTTCAGCACTCTTGGTTGGGTCCCACACAGGCGACTGTTCATTTGAATCATCCTTGGCAGGTCACTTTGAGAATGAGTGGAGGCTCATAGAAGGTTAGGGACGAAGCAAGCAGAGGGCTGGGGCAGTGGAGGTTTGTGTCAGATAGGATAGTCTGGGATTCTTCATTTTTTGCTTCCAAGCATGGTGGTATGTTGCTGGACACCCATCCTGACTTGATAATTTCTTTTACCATTGAGGCTTTAAACTCTGAAGATAAGTGTGAGAGAGACCCCTGGGACTTAGTGAGATTAATTAAGGACTCCCATTTGCACAGTGATTTACACTTTATAAAGTATTTCATCCACGTTTTCTCACCAATGTGGATGTCCTCCCTAAATCTCAAGCCTCCAAACTACAAGCAGTGTCTGAGCTCTGCTGTACTTACCTGGTCCATGCCTGCTCCTCTTCCTCCAGGAAGACTTCTCTGACCTCAACTCCCTCCCTAACTCCCCTTTGATGTAATATATTCCCCAAACTACTTTGTGTTGTGCCTCTGGTCCCTGGACACACTTTGAGCAGCAGTGGACTCAGGCTCCAGTACTGAAGCCTGGCTCTCTCTGGGGACCACAAGATGTTTTTAGTCCATGTCCTGGATTGCACAGTGGACCACATGCTTGAGTGGATTAGAGTATACTTGTACAGCAGATGTCACTAACTATAGCAGTGTTTTAGAGCCACAATGCTGCAAGGTGATTTTCCATGTCAACATGAAGGATGTGGCTCCCTGTATTTAAGAAGAGAACTAAGGCTACTTTACACTTGTGGAGTTGGCTGAGGACACAGATCATATCCACTATTTCATTGGTTCCTGGCAACCTGTGAGGCAGTCTCTTTCCACCTGCGAAGCAGAATCAGCAAGGAGATTCTTTGAGAGAGATGAATCAGCGTTTCTTTTTTCATTCCAATTTTTTTTTTCTGAAATTTTTGAGAAAACCCAGAGATGTTGGTCAAGTCCCAGCTCTGACAATTGATCCAGGCTGTTCCTTGACTTTGGTTCACATATCTCCCTTTACCCCTCCCCACCCTCACCTTCCACACAGCACACCCCTCCCCACCCCCACCTTCCACACAACGCACAAGTGCTATGGCCCTAGACAGTCTGTCCTGCCAGCTTCTCTCAGTCCTGGTTCCTTCCCCAGCCAGCCTCCCTTTCTCTAGTTGCCAAACTCCTGCTCATACTTCTAGTCCAGGTTCAGATGACTGCTTCCCTTGGGCAGGTGATTTTATTTTCTTTGGATTAATTCGCAGAAGTGGAATAGCTTTATGATATGGTAATTCTGTTTTTAATTTGTTGAGAAACCTCCATGGTGACTGTGCCAATTTACATTCCTACCAATACAAGGGTTCCCATCTCCCACATCCTCTATATTTCCTGTCCTGTCGACAGTAAACATGCAAACAGGTGTGAGGTGCAAGCTCATTGTTACCAATCTATACTTCTTGATGGTTAGTGACACCCATGTTGGTCATGGACGTGTTGGCTATTTATAGGCCTTCTTCAGAAAAATGTCTATTAATATCCTCTGCTCATTTTTCAATTGGCTTTTTTTTCTATTGAATTATATGAGCTCTTTATACATTTTGTATATTAACTCCTTGTCAAATATATGATTTGCAAATATTTTATCCCATTCTGTAAATTGTCTTTTCATTTTATTGATGACCTTTTATTGCATAGAAACTTTTAAAATTGATGCAGTCACTGAATTCATTTCTGTTTTTGTTGCCTGTGCTTTTATGGCTAGTCCAAAAATATCATTGCAAACACTGACATCAGGGAGCTTAGCTTCAGGATTTTCTTCTAGGAGGTTTATGGTTTCAGCTCTTAAGTTCAAAAAAGTATTTTGATTTTGATTTTTACATGTGATATAAAGTAAGGGGTTCATGTGTTGATCTAGTTTTCCCAACACCATTTACTGAAAAGCCTATCCATACTTCTCACCTTCTACTCCACTAGTTTTGTTATTTTCTGCTGTTAATGTTCTTTGAGGTTGTTGGGGATGAGGGAAGTATTCAAAGAAATTTTTTTTCCCACAAATCCTACTCAAATCAAGAGGGAAATATCATTCATTCTTCCCGAAGAGTAATGTTTTACTTAGAACGAAACTGTTTCCCCCTGCTGATGTATATTCTCTGGGGTCTTTGGTAGATGGATTCATTGGTGATATCATGTCTTGTACTTAATAGAATTTTATGGATGGGACCTGTAGTCCTTCTAATTTGGAACCATCTTCCTAAAGAGTGGCAGAAACCCTTGTGCTGCTGGTGAAGAACTGGTAAACTAAGGTCTCTTAACACCTTTGTTCCTCCCAGGGGAACGGGAGACAAGGGACTTGTTTCTTTGGCAATGTAGGGTGACGTGCACCAATGCCTCAGCCATGAGCCTACCTTTTGATGAAGGCAGGTGGATCTGAATACACACAAGTGTTTTCTTTGTGACTTGACCCATTGCATCTCAGTGGGAATTGAGAACAGGAGGAAAGCCTATAGGAAGGGAAAGGACCAGGATGCAATGAAACCAGTCTCAAAAGTCACCAGAAATTGAATGCTGGTGCGAAAAGATAGGAAAAAAAAATTCTGTCCTGTGGTCCTGGTATAGGATCCTTAAATTCATGATTTATTATGTGGCAAGAATAGTGGGAGCATCACTTGTTCTAGTATTTGATCTTTGATCTCATACCTCATACAGGACTCCTAAGACACTTATAAAGTATTAATAATTATTAGAAACATTTAACATCTTCTGTTCCTTTGCAGTGGCTTTGGATGGCTCCTGGATGGGGGCTGGGCAGCAGAAAGATCAAATAATGATTAGAAGCTTGGAGTTTTTAGCCTTCTCTTCTCCTTTCCTCTAGCAGAATTGATAATTGATCATGCCCATGAGAGAATATCTGTAGCAATCCCAATAACACAGACTTTAGGGTCCAGGTGGATAGACACATCCACATCAGGGAGGGCAACGTGCTCCCGACTCCTTGAGTATAAACTCTTATGCTCAGGGGGCTTCTAGACCACACTTAGGAGCCTCTTCACCTACATTCTTTATTATGTCCTTTACTACTCCGGTTGACTTGAATATTTCCAACATTCTGTGATATTTTTTCAGCAAATCGATCACTTCCAAGGTTGGGCGTGGGAAGGTGTCAGGATGGGACAGCAGTTGTGGTAACTTGTTATCAGTATCTGAAGGGTGGTGGGTGCTCTAGGGCTGAGCCTCTGCCTATGGAATCTGATCCATTCTCTAGGCAGGATGTGTAACCATTGAGGAGATTGTAGACCTGGTTGTTGTGGCAGAGGACGGTCTGGTGTCCAGAAGATTCCCCATACAGTCAATGACTGGAAGGGTCCAGGGTGAGTTATAAAGGAAACATGTAGGCAACAAAGCCTAGAAGAAAATTGCAAGGGAAAGACTGGGTCTTTTCCTAACCAGGAGGGATGTTATCAACCAGGTGAAAAAGAAAATAAACCAAAATATATTCGGACTTTTCTCTGTTGTTGGTTATTTGGGCTAATAGCTGGTTTTAGCTCTAGGCATGAAAGAAATATTTGCTTAGTAAGATGATACTAATAGAGCATTTTCCCCTTAATGTTTTCCCAGTTTTTATCTGTCTTAATTATCAAGTACAATTGTTATGTGAAAACTTTTAGTACTACTCTTTCCTTTTTTGAGTTGATATTATAACAAAGCATTGCATGATGATAAATTTATTTCTGCTTTCTTATTTATCCGAATAGTAAATGTTCTGAAGGATAATAATGTCTGGAGTACCTTTTAGCTCTACATTCTGCCATCATATATTTGTCATAAAAAAGAAATATATCTCAATTTCCAGTCATGCTGTGTAATGATGCACTTAGCAAATGTCTCTCAATCTAATAGTTCAGCACAACAAAGCAGAAATGTTATTTTTAATGAAAAATATAAAAGACAATCTCATATCTTATGGACTTCACTGTGAGATCTTCAGGAATTTTACATATTTTTTAGGTAGGCACACAATTGATAATTGTCAGGATTTCTTTTTGAAGAAACAATCATAATCTGCCTTTGGAAAGTTTTGTTTCAATTAAAATACATGTTTTCTTTTGAAGGCTATAATGTTTTATGTATCATGCTATTGTTTTAAAACCTGAATTTGTTAGGATTATGCAGACTATAGACTGTTTATTTTAAATCTTGTCACACCTAATTTTATATCTGCATTTTTAGAGTAAGACATTGACATGCCAGGAGACAAAGGGATTAGCTAATGAACTTCTAAAGGTCTTTTCTGGGTTTGTTTGAAGTATCTCAGCATTTAGAATAGAAAAAATACCACTCTAAAATTTATGAAATTTTAGCTTATGGAATTTGAGGATTCATATATTGATTACATAATGCTATTTTGGGGACACTTTTTTTTTTGGCATGGATAAGTGGAAGAGTCTAAAGTTACTCAGGAAATTTCATATTTGATTATTCTAGTGTGCAAATGGGCACCTTTCCTACAGATTAGTATAGAGGAATAATTATTTTTTATTTATATTAAATTATTTATATATAAATTTCACACATTTGTGATCTCTGGGGTTCACCCCCCTCCCTGACCATTCCCACCCCATCCCACCCCCCCCCAGTTGTGTACTTTAATTTGGTTTTTGGCTTGTTTGACTATTCTTCATGGCTTTTTAAAAAATCTTTCCCATGTCCCATATAGTAGTGAAACCATTTGGTTTCTGTCTTTTTTCTTTTTGAGTAGTTTCTGCTAATATGAATTCTTCTAAGTACATCCATGTTATCATAAAATCATCAAATTTGTCATTTTTAATTGATGAGTAATATTCCATTGTGTATATATACCACATCTTTTTCATTCAGTCATCTGTTTTGGGACATTTTGGTTGCTTCCATGTCCTTGCAATTATAAATAGTGCTGCAATAAACATTCAAGCACAGGTGTCCCTTTATACAAGCATTGAGGTCACCTTAGGGTAGATTCCCAAGAGAGCAATTGCTGGGTCATATGGTAGTTCCATTTTCATTAATTTGTGGGTCCTCCACACAGCTTTCCATAGAGGTTGTACCAGTTTACATTCCCACCAGCCGTGTAATAGTGTTCCCTTTTCTCCACATCCTCGTCAGCACTTCTTGTTGCCTGTTTTTGATGTGGGCCATTCTTACTGGTGTAAGGTGGTATCTCATTGTGGTTTTGATTTGCATTTCCCTTATTGCTAGTGACATTGAGCAATTTTCCATGTGCCTGTTGACTATTTGTATTTCCTCTTTGGAGAAGTGCCATTTTAGTTCTCCCCATTTTTTGATTAGGCTTCTTGTTTTGCTTTAGTTTTGTTGTGTGAGTTACTTGTGGATCTTCATTATTAAACCCTTATCACTCTTGTGGAGGGCAAATTTTTTTTCCTTTGGTTGAGCTTCTTTTAGTTTTTTTCTGTTGTCTCTTTTGCTGTACAGAAACTTTTTAGTTTGATGTAGTCCTATCTGTTTATGTTTTCCTTCATTTTTTTTGCCTTCTGCAGATTTTTCCAGAAAGGGATTCTGAATTGTACTTCATAGAGGATTTTTTCCATTTTTTTCCTATGTATGTTATGGTTTCAGGTCTGACATTTAAGTCTTTTATCCATTTTGAGTTGGTTTTTGTACAAAGTGTGAGGATGTTGTGTTGGTCCATTTTTTTGCAGGTCTTAGTCCAGTTTTCCTAGCACCATTTATTGAAGAGGCTATTTTTGTTCCAATGTAAATTTTTCACTCCTTTGCCAAAGATTAGTTGACTATATATGTGTGGTTTTATTTCCAAGCACTCAATTCTGTATTATTGGTCTGGTTCTGTTGTACCAGTACCATGCTGTTTTAATTATTATGGCTTTGTAGTATAACTTGAGGTCAGGATATTTGGACCTCCATTCTCTCTTTTTTGGCCAGGAGCCTTTTTGATATTCAAGCTCTTTTGTTATTCCATATGAACTTCTGTAATTGTTTTTCTGTCTCTTTAAAGAATGTCAATGGAATTTTTATAAGGATTGCATCGAATCTGTAGATTGCTTTTGGAAGGATGGCCATTTTGATGATGTAAATTCTTCCAATCCATGAGCAGGGAATGTCTTTCCATTTCCTTATGTCTTCTTCTATCTCTTTTAGCAGTGTTTTAAAGTTTTCTTTGTATAGATCTTTCACGTGTTTTGTTAGGTTTATTCCCCAGTATTTAATTATTTTTGGTGTGATGGTAAATAGGATGGATTTTTTTAATTTCTTCTTTAGAGGAAAAATTCTTAATTATCCCCATATGAAGTTACTGCCAAGTTCAAAGAAACTTGAAGTTACAAGATATGGTGTATTTTCTGCAAATGAGGCAAGTTATCAAATTCTTCAAATATGCATGTAAATTGGCACTATATAATTAAGAAAAGTCTTGATATGAAATGTATGTCAGGTTCCTTTGAAGAGTAAGGAAACGATGGGTATTGAAGAGATAGAATGAAATCATTATGTATGAAACCCCTTTCTTTCCACTGGTTAACAATATAAATACTGCAAACCAAATGAATTTTTAGGGGAGGAGGACTCAATGTGTGAGATTAATTTTTTAACAACATTCTTTCTTGGTAGTGTTAAATGTATTCTGTCTCTGAACTGTTGTGAATTTAATGGGCCATTCTATATGTTGGCAGGAGATATTAGTAAGGGAATTATAATGGAACATTCCAATCCATATCTTTTCAGTTTGAGAGTTGAAAATAGCTTTCCCCCTACCAATTATGCTGCCCCAAGATATACCTGTGAGAAATTTAAACCTCAGAAAATGAGCAATTTTCTTCTGTTTTGGGATATTTATAAGATATGTTAGAACATACGCTCAAAATATTGTCTTATTAACAAAGTGATTAACATCCAGAATTTACATGTGAATTCCACCCAAATGTGTAATGTATACAAGAATATTTAATTATTTCCACTACCCAAGTGGCTGTGGCTATCATTTTACTTATTATTTACCTGGAGAACATCACAGAAAATTATTTGGTTAATGGTAGAAGCTGGTTTTGGATCATCAGTAAGCTGGAGATTTCTAAGTCTGCCCTGTTGTATGATAGGTAAACACACATATTTCCTCACACTTTTTCTGAATTAACAAAACATTCTTAATTACATTGTGTGTGTTTCAAAACAGTCTCCTGTTACCATACAGATATGCTCCATTTTTCAAAGCTTGAGTAGAAGGCACTGGCTTTACAAAATGTTTTTGGTGGTGTCTGTTTTCCATACCAGAAGACATCTGAGGAGGATTTCCCATTATGATAAAATCAAGAAGTGAAAAATGGCATTCAACGTTTATTTTGTAGCAGCCGTTACAGAGGTAGCAATGTTATTGTGCAACCATTTGGCGAGGGCCTAATAATTCAATTAAAGCTTACTTTCTGAAAATTTGATGAATTTTATTAAGTTTCATCCACAGAGGAGAACCTGGAATTCCTTTTGGAGATAGCTGCAAAGCCTAATGATATAAAATTGGCAATCACCAACCTTGGAGATTATTTTCATAGGTTAAAGGTGCCCATGGGGAATGGCATTTGGAGGAAACTGTCCTGAACTGTGAACAATTTTGAAGACTTAAACCATTACCATTAAGTTTGCTAGTGGTGACTTCCATGAAGGAGGCTGACTTTGGAAGTTGGTGAGGATGTTATTGAAGAGGTTTTGGCATTGTAAGACCAAGAATACACCTATGGAAGGAGCTGATGTGATTACAATAGGAACGTGTGTGTATTGAAACAGAACAAAAGAGCAAATGACTGGAAAGGGAAGTCATTCAGAAACTGAATGTGAAGCATTTTTGTGAGACTTTTCTGTGATGGACAGGGCTACACTAATTGCAAAAAGAAGTACAATTTTTATTTTGAAAGGGCATGTGAGTTTTCTCCTGCAAGGGCAGGTTTGCAGGATGTTTGAGTGCCTATGGAAAAAAGTAGCAAAATGTGTAACACTAAATAGTCAAGTACAGTCACTTTTCAATCAAACACTGCAACCCCCCAACAACAAACCTTGAACTTTGGCAATGAGACAGGCAGAATTAGAAATGTAGACATAGTCATCTGCCTGTCCCCATGAACTGAGTGATGAGATGTTAATATCTGACATTCTTCCACTCTCTCCTCCACCCCAGTCCCCTGGATCTCCCATCACCTGAATTCCATCAACACTGACTAACACAAACGTCATCACCACCTCTGCCTTCCTGTGAGCTGTTTTCCTGATTCTGGTGAGACTAAACTGTATGCGTATTTTTTTCTGCTTTACACAGGCTGTGTATTTATATATACTTTCAGCTTTTTACTTTAATACTAACTATACGTTCCTGTCATTTTAGCTTTTATGTGCTATTTGATATAATTTAGTGGGATATTTTTTGGGCTGGGGAAAGCTAAAATTTTTCCATACAAATGCAAAAGAAAAAGACAAGGTAATTACTTCTTCACTCTGCCATTCTGGCTTACAAAATGTTTCTTGGAATAGTGCTGCCTTTGGCTATCAAGGGAAGCCTGCAGAAGCAATTCAGAAGTTCAGAATGGTAGCCATTCACATGTTTATTCATGAAACAAGTGTTCATTGAATATCTTTTTTAGGACCCCACTACCTTCTAGGCATATAAACCCACAGAACTGTTCCAAGTCCTCAAATACAGATGCAGCAAAAGGACTCCTGTGCTCACCAACTTTTTGAACTGAAACTGAAGGTAGAGCTTTCAGGATCTCAGAGAAACAACTGATCCTGTTATATACCCTTCTCCCAACTTTTCTCTCAACTTTTCTGTTGTACTGGCTTTGTCTACCTTCTCCTACTTTCGTGTCACAGGAGCTTCCTTTTCACCTTCTTGTTTTGGTAGCACTGAATTTATTTGTCTGTTTCTCTTATTACCCTACTTTTTACGCCAGACCAAGTGTGCTTAAAAATTTCAGCTTGCTTCTAAAATTGTCCTGATTTTTCCTTTTTTTTTATAGGACAGTGTTTCCCTGGATAAGAGTGCCTCATCTTTTCTTTTCTTTTCTTTTCTTTTCTTTTCTTTTCTTTTCTTTTCTTTTCTTTTCTTTTCTTTTCTTTTCTTTTCTTTTCTTTTCTTTTCTTTTCTTTTCTTTTCTTTTCTTTTCATCTTTTGGTGATAGAAATATGATTCTAAAACTGATCAACTTATTTCTGATATTCACTTTCCAAACGGTGGATTTCTGCAAATATATCAATTCTGGTATCTTCCTCTCAATGTATCTCTGACTGAGTTGATCCTTTCAGTCATAATATTCCAAACTACAGGGTTTTTATTTTACTCTTAGACTCACTTAGAATGATTTAATGGAGTTTCTCACCACTGTAAATCTTGACTCATCTGTTGTCTGTTTCTACCCAACAGTCCATCTTGCTATTGGGTCTGTCACTCACTGAACCAGAAGGGAGGTAGACAAGCCCATATCTCTGCACATAACTTTGTGCAGAGTCCATAACTAATCAATTTTTTGGAGAGAACTGCCTAATTCAACAGTCAAGTCAACTCTCCTGGGAGTGAGGGGTGGGGTTGAGGTGGGAGCATGAGGGGAAGAACAGGGTGACAGAGTGTGTGCTGGCTTAGAAATAGAGTAGAGGATTGATGTCTAATCTATTGTTCTACTCACTAAACCTGGAGATCTAGTCTACCTCTAAAGAGGTTTAATTAGAAGGACTTGAACATTCTGTTTTAGATCACTTACTTTCTAATAAAGTCAGTGGTCACCAGAAACATACAACCTTTCAGGTATTCGCATCTTCTGCTGTTGACTTGGTTGTGTCTATTGACTGAAGTGTAAAGGCCTTCCCTAGAAGAAGCAGTAAGCCCTGAAGAAGTCACTGGGCCCCAGTGTCCAGGGAAGGGGAAATAGAGCTGAACTGAGAAAGGACTAGGTGGGAGAGCCACTCGGGTAGAGGTGCACATCTACAGGTGCACAGGTCTCTTAGGCAGAGACCCCAGTGGCTGACTGGACCACTATATTCTCTGCCTGATGTATATGTGGGTATGTTTAATTATGGGATAAGGGACAGTCATGTTCTGGAAAGCACCCTGTGGCTGGAGGTATGTTGAAATTTGTGATGCATAGAGCATGATGTTGAAGTGTTAGAGATTATGACACTCTTATAGCCAGGAGCTCTGGAAGATTCCAAATCATGCTTCTGAAGAAAGGAGTTTCAACACTTCTTTCAATGTGGAATGCCACCTCCTAAGAGTAAGACCTTATCTCAAGCCCATCTTTTTATTTATTTTTCTTTAAAATTTATTTATATATAAATTTCACATCATTGTAATCCCAGGAATTCATTCCCCCCACCCTCCCCACCATTCCTCCCTTTCCCCCGCCCTC
>PVHY01016285.1:0-34002 GCA_004024945.1 Uropsilus gracilis | reverse complement strand
CTGCAGTTTTTGGAGCTGAAAGCAGAGAGCAGTTGGCTGGCTTTTGCATAT
This sequence comes from Uropsilus gracilis, assembly GCA_004024945.1. Classification (NCBI taxonomy): domain Eukaryota; kingdom Metazoa; phylum Chordata; class Mammalia; order Eulipotyphla; family Talpidae; genus Uropsilus; species Uropsilus gracilis. Next base: position 33,951 of record PVHY01016285.1, on the reverse strand, counting down.
CAATGGTAAAGGTGATCAGTGAAAATGCTAATGAAGAGTGTGTAGCCTGCTTTGTAGAGAGTAGCAGGCAAATGAGAGTATCCAGTTAAGGTTAAAGGTAATTGCAGTTAAGTACTGTTTGTAGCCTGCTTTGGAGAAAGAAGCAAGCCGATAGCTGTATCCAGTTAAATAAAGACAGAAAATCTCTTTTTACCCTGTTTCATAATCATGAGTTTATCCATTCCACTTGTAATAAGAAATGTACCTAGTAAAATGTAAAAAAGTTTGGGATTAAAAGGGCTTTACTAAATAGAAAAAAAAAAAAAGAAATGACAATAATCCTTATAAATAAGAATTTCTACCAAGCTTTGAAGATACAAGACTTAGTTAACTGGGAGGGGGATAGTCCCTCTTTTACCCTCTTCATAATATAAAATGGTTTTTAAATTCATATAGATTGCTACATATCAGTTATCCATTCTTTTTTCTTTTTTTTTTGAGACTAGGTCTTGCTATTTTTGCCCGTGGAACCGCAGGCTCTTGTTGCCCGGGGTATCACAGACTCAAGCCATCCCCAGCCTCAGCTTCCCAGGTAGCTGGGATTACCGGCATGCACCACCACGCCCAGCTATTTTTTTTTTTTTTTTTTTTTGGAACTAGGTCTCCCTATGGCCCCAGGCGGGGCTCAAACCACTATCCCTAGCCCAGGCCGCTTCATAGGCTGAAGCTTACAAGCATGAGCCACCATGCCGGGCCTTCAGTTATCCATTCTTAATAGCTGACATTTTAAAGTAATCTGAATCTCTATAGTATTCCATTAGTCCTTATGTATTAAAGCTGTAGTTGATTACTAAAATGGGGTAACAAATTTGTTTTGTGAAACAAATTATTCTTGGCTACTAAAAATAAGGATTATATACATTCAGTCATATTTTTTAAACTAGATAAACATTTAAATATTCCATTTCTTATTTTCCAGGTCCTTCTTATTTTATTTTATATTATTTATTATATTATTTTATTTATTTTATTATTCCAGGTCCTTATTATTTTTTATTTTCCAGGTCCTTCTCAAAAGGACTTCTTTTGAGAAAGGTAATTCTTAGTAATCTCAAAATAAACCAATGTTTAGGATGCTGTGAGATACTAAAACAAAAACAAAACAACAAAAATCAACTACTATTCTTTCTCTCTTCCAGCCTCTGGAAGATAACCTGGTCATCCAAAGCCACAGCTCTAGATACTTAGGATTTAAAACAGTAAATTAACAGAAAGGATCTGAATCTTGACAACAGATTTTCTTTTTATATAACAAATGCCTAAAGCTAGCTACTTTCATCAGAATCAAACATCTAAAAGAGCCACTACCTATTTAACTCTCAGTAATGAACAGACAATGCCATTTAAACCAAAGGATTTATTCTCTGCCTTGATGTTCATCTTTTGATAGACTATCACAGTTTCAATAAAGAACCTGCATTTTTTTACCCATTAATCATCTTTTATTCATGAAAAATGAGACTAATATAAACATGAACAAACTTAAATGGTTTTTTCACAGCAATTGTAATAGCTGATTTAATAGTTACTTCTTTGTTCAAAATTAATAATTTTTCTACTATCCTGGGAATAGCCAATGATAGCTTTATGATAGCTATTATAACTTATGATAGCTTTATTTGAAAAACTGCTGCCTAAAATGGGTTTCAAGACTAGATGGAGCAGCATCAATATCTGTATGAATTCTTTGAAATTGATATTGGAAAATACTACGGGTGCATCAGTTGTAGGTTTGATGTGGCAACATTTCAAGAGTGAATCTTTATCTCCAAATCATACAGTGTTCTGTTACCTCCAAATGAAAAAAAAAAGTGTTTTATCAGACGGACAAATGTTTTTTTCAAAAGTCCTCAATCACAAAGAACTTTAAGTACCATAGGAATATAAGTGAAATTCTACTTATAGTAATAATAATAAATAATGACTATGAGATATGTCAACTTATGAAACAACATATCATATTCTGTTGATTTCATTATTCACCATTAAATACCTCATGCAACAAGTGTTTTCACAGAAGTCATCCATTCAGAAATGGACATTAAAATTAAGGAATATTTACAAGAAATGTGATTTACTTAAAGAAGAAATAAATTGCAGGTTTGCTTCAGTTTTCCACCAACATTTTTCCTCTTCTATTTCCCCAACCCACTCTTAACTTCGACACTAAAGGAAGAGTGGGGGACTGAGCAGAAGGGATCCACAGTCTTCCTGAAAGCCAGGGTCCTTGCTCAGAATCTTCTTTACTCCAATGCCCAAGATAGATAAGGATTCATTCAGACTGGCCCTCGTCCAATCAGAAAAATTCTAAAAAACTGTTATCAACATTAAGCTAGAGGAAAGAAGGGAAAAGAGATAGAGACAGGAGAGAGGAAAGAAAAAGAAGCTCTTATGTTGTCTTGTCAGATTTCACAGTAGAATTAAGGATGAGAAATCCCTAGGAAATATGGATAAGGTAGCTTTCTTTAATGAAAGAAAAAAGAACCACATCTTTTATTTGTTTGTTTCTTATTGAGAGGAATAGGAACAAAATCTAAGGGACATTATTTATTTATACTGCCATTTGATTCCTATGTACAACAAATACTCTTCGAGTGAGTGGTAACATGAATCATGTTTCCAAACTTGATCATGTAACTTTTCATTGACTTGGGGAACTTTTCAAAGCCAAAATCTCTACCCTCATCTTTCTCTCTCCCAAATTATGTATTTATGGGCCTAAGAACAGAGTTGTTTTATTCTTTTTCATTTTAATCCCAAGATGATGCTCAGGTTTGAGAATCAAAAGTATAAATAAGTTTTGGTACAACTGCATTTTGTACAGTTGTCTTCTGTACTTTATTAGAATTGGAATAGCTTCTCATATGTTTCAACTTTTCTTGTTTAATGCAACATGATGCCTCGTACAGTATTTACTAATTTAGTAAAGGATGTCTATTTCTTAGATAAAAACATAAATTGGAAAAATGTATGTCTTTTTAATAAAAGTCTTAATGCAATGGAGACATGGAAAGAGGAACAAGCTATAAGAAAAATATTAAGTCAATAATAAATACTAAGTCTCTTATAGCTGCATATACTTTAAAAACTTTGTTGCTTTTGAAATTAGGTAAGAGCCTGGATTTATATGAAATATTTATATAATACATCAGAATAGCTCATCATGAAAACCAGTTTTCTTAATTGGTTGTCTTGATACGACTCCTAAATTTTAATGAGTTTACTGAAAGTATCATCTACCTCTCTTAGAACATTTTTTTACCTTCTAAAATTAGTATTTAATTAATTATGCAGCAAGCAGGGTAAAAGCCAAGCCAGAACAATTGTATCATTCATTACAAAAATTATCTATTAATTACAGATTATGTGCAATTTGCTTCGTGCTAAGAATAAGTAATAAATGCTGCTAAAAGTAAACACATATTGCTCTTACTATATACATACATTAACTTATTTCAACTTTAAAATAACCATAAGAGGTAGGTTACTATTATCAACACTTTACAGATGAAGAAAACTGAATGCAGTTAAGGCACCTGAAGCAAGATCACAAAGCTAATACGTGGGAAATCTGCTTTGCATATAGCAGTGTACTTCCATAGCCTGTGCTCTTACACAACACACTATGACACTTTTCATAAGAAGGCTGCAGGTGAGCAAAGTATATGAGGCATGAACACAACTAAATCAAATATTTTAGTTCATTCGTATATTTTTAATGTCTAAGAATTGAGAGATAGGTAAAGAAAATCTGCATAGGAACACAAAATTATAGTTAAAATAGAGTAGTTATTTGTTAAAAATGAGAACAGAAAGAATTTATTTCATTGTATGACTGAAAGATGGTATCATCTAACACTGCTATGACTCTGTATAGCATGGGTTATAACAGAGCTAACAGACTTCAAAGTCAAGTTTTGCTACTTGGTTTCAAGGGAAGTAAATTGTTACCACACCATCCTTTATTGTAGTGATACAGAAACTTTTAATACTGTTCTTGGTGTTTTAAGTCATAAGACCAAGTATTGATCTTTAATAACAAAAAAATTTTTAAGGATAGTATGTATATATGTTTTATTACTTTTGAAGAATTATGGGAGTCATAAGTATCCTTTACAAGTATACCCTTTCCCCATTAGGTAACCATTTTTAATTGGTGGCCTAAGATTAGATATATGATGTGGCTCAGGGTTCATAAAACAATGATGAGGGTATCTGGAGCCTCAGCAGGAGCTGCTATGCACTTAGGGTCTTATACCATAAAAACTACGGTGTTCCTTTACACAGATATGATCACTCACACACAGAAAACATCATTTACATTCCCAAGTCAATTTATATTTCATGCCATTAGTTGTAGATATTAATCATGCCACAGAAGGATGCAGTGATACAGAACATATATAATCTCCTTTATTTAATTCCAGTCTCTGAAAAAAAACAATGATGATAATGAAAGATAAGACTACTGTCCTAAATTTACCTTAGTTTTGTGGCATACTTTCAGGTGGATATAAAGTGTCAAAGATTTAATTAACACATCTGAATTACTAATATCAAATTGCCAAAGGATGATTATTAAATACTAGCTCAATGCACGGTGTTATCTTTTAAGAAGAGCTTAGCTGGGCATGGGGGCTCGTGCCTCTAAGCTTCAGCCTTTGAAGCGGCCAGGGCTAGGGATCGTGGTTTGAGTGCCGCCTGGGACCCATAGCGAGACCTAGTTCCCAAAAAATAGCTGGGCGTGGTGGCGCGCGCCTGTAATCCCAGCTACCTGGGAAGGTGAGGCTGGGGATTGCTTGAGTCTGTGGTACTCTGGGTAAGGTTCCATGGAACCTGTGGCAAGGTTCCAAGGAAGCCTGCAGTTCCATGGGCAAAAATAGCAAGACCTAGTCTCAAAAAAGAAAGAAAGAAAGGAAAGAAAGGAAAGAAAGGAAGAAAGGAAGAAAGGAAGAAAGGAAGAAAGGAAGAAAGGAAGAAAGGAAGAAAGAAAGAAAGAAAGAAAGAAAGAAAGAAAGAAAGAAAGAAAGAAAGAAAGAAAGAGAGAAAGAGAGAAAGAGAGAAAGAGAGAAAGAGAAAGAGAAAGAGAGAAAGAGAAAGAAAGAGAAAGAAAGAAAGAAAGAAAGAAAGAAAGAAAGAAAGAAAGAAAGAAAGAAAGAAAAAGAAAGAAAGAGTTTAAAGACAATTCTGAGTATGTAAGGATGCAACTTGTGAAAATTAAAAATTAACATTTCAGAACAATGCTTATGGAAATAACTGATTAAAAATCACTTATTTTACTAGCAAGATACTTTCAAACTAGCATGGTATTTCATGTTTTATAGGCCTTTGCAACTGAAACTTCATATTCTTGATGTAAGAACACATGAAAAACTTTTCTGGAAGGTTATCTATCAACTTTAATCAAAAGCCTTAAAGCTATTCATTTTATTGAAAAATATCCTCTTTCAGGGTCCTTTACAAAGAACTAATTAGAAATTCAAAGATTTATTGCCAAACATTATTCATAATTGTAAAATGTTACAGTCATAAGACACTAATGGCCTCAACAAAACAATAGCATATCAATTATGGTCTTTCAATTAAATTAAAATTCAAATTGTAGCTATTGAAACCACTTTCTTTCAAAATGTATTTTAAGCTGGGAAATGTTTCATGGTAAAAGCAAAAAGTAAAAAATAAATAAATAACAATGTGTAAAATATTCAATTTTAGTGGGGAAAAAGGATCTAAGAAAGGAAAAACTGCATAATTAAAATGTTAATATTGGTTATTTCTGGGAAGTGATAATGAACACTTTTTGCCCCCTAAGTTCCCTAAAATACACATATTCACTTGTAGTATTTTTGAGGAATGAGCAACTATAATAATTATTAATATTTCTAGATGACTTTATTTTGAACCAAAGTTCTTTTCAGAAGAATCATTCTAAATTCAATCTCTTGATATTAAGCTATAAAAATTTTTCTTTGAATTCACTCAAAATTAGTCAAAGAATAAATATTTAACTAATGAATTATTCAGACCATCTCACTATTGTTTTTTAGGTATACTTGCTCTTTCTAGTTCAGCTAATAGTCTTTCTAAGAAGTAGAATGAAGTAGAGAGACTTGCATTTTTTAACTAGAAAGAGAATTCATTATGAAATGAAGAAAGAAAACTTAAGTCAGAAAACTTAAGTCATAGTAACACTTGTTAGAAGTCCTGAGTATTAATCCATTAATAACAGCTTTTGCCAATAAGCATCAAATAGCTAAAATTTACCACATCTGGACACAAGAGACTTTTCAGTTATGAAGAGTGAATCATGGGATACTTTTCAAGCAAGTAGACTCAGAAAATGAATTCAAATTGTAGAACACTAGTTAGCCCATACAGATTTAAGTCAGCCTGTATCAATATTGCCCTAAAAAAACAAACTCATCCCCAGGGAAAACCAAAATCTTTACAGTAGTAAACAATGCTCTACTGAAATGGCCCTTCTTCACTACCCTGAGATCATCTAGCTCATCTAGTGTAACACTGGCCTTCTTTTTCTTCCTTGAAGACAAATTACATTCTTACTTCAAGTTCTCTGATTTGTTTTCTCTACCTGGAATACGCCTTCCTCCATTTAAACATGGATTATATCTTGTTTCGTTTGTCTCCAAAGAACTTCTCAACTTTTAATATATAAACTTACTTAGTTTTTAATCTACTTCAGCACATAAAACTTAACAAAACTATAACTATGGGAGCTTTTTTTAGTTTTGCTCACTGCTTTCATGCCTGTATCTAGAACTGTGATTGCACATAGTATTTATTGAATAAATGAACGAAAGAGTTTCCCACACCTTCTGCTTCATCTAAAGGAAAGAAAGTCATTTTCTATGGTCAATCAAAGAGTGAGAGTTATAGCAAAATCAGATTTAGAAACAATCTGGAATGGTAAGGAAGTGAGTTGTAGTGCTTTTAGGCTTTTTAATTGTGAAATAAAGCAAGATCACAGAAGATACTAATTTGCTAGTGTAGGGTAGCAGAGACTAAGAACCTTGTTAGAAGTTATTTTTACAAATTACAGTAATGCATTTTTTCCCATTCTAATATAATTAGTTTTTTTACTTCCTTTCTAAAGTAAGGACTTGGAAATAGTTATTCTTAGCCTTCTGGCAATATTATTGTCAAACACTTAATCCTGTGTCTTATTAAATCCAACAAGGTATCATTGTTCTATATAGCTAATATGCTAGATTTCCTGATTATTTACCATTTCTATTGCTTTTCATTCCTTTCTGTGTCTCTCTATATTCTGTTTCTTTCCCTACTGCCTTAGAATATAATTTATTTTCTTCAGCGTAGGGGTTTCTGGTGGCATTCTTTCTATTTATATAGAAATGTCTTTATTTTTACCTGTGTCTTGAGAAATTTTTGCTATATACAGACTTTTAGGCTGGCTGGCATTTTCTCTCACAAATTAAAGATGTCATTCCATGGTCTCCTGCTTTCCATTGCTTCACTGAGAAATTGGTTTACCAGTTTGTCTTTGTGGACAGTTACTTTCTTTTTTTCCTTAAGTATTCACCTTGGTTTCTTATTTTCAGTAATTTTATACGATGTGTTAAGATGAGGCTATTCCACTACCAGCAAGTGTCACAGATCAGGAACAATTACCACTAACTTAGCACTAAGTTTGCTGCTTTATTAAGGATATAAGATAGGAAATTCAGTATGCAACGCCTCTTCAAACTCATCAGAAGGCTAGTCCTAACACATGCATAGCTTCTAGAATCTTTCCACAGTCCACACAAAGAGTATGCAGTTGCTAGGTGTCTCCTTCATAGACATGTGCTTTGTCTGTTGATAGACTTATACTGTCCTATTTGTATAGATGTAAGGCCAGTATAGCAATACACAGTCTCAGTCCACAGATGGGGTTTCACAGTAAATTAAAGATATAACTAGCTGCTAACCTGTAACATTCCTTATTTAACTCATATATTACTAAAATAGGGTGCTCTGAGGAAGCGGATCACATTTCCAGGCTAGTGTAGGTCTCATAATGATGTTTATCGACACTGTGGATTGCGAGTCATTCACTATCTAGAGTACAAAGGCTTATTTAAACTATTCCTTGATGTCATTCATTAATTGTGCAAAGTTCTCAACAAAGATTCTTTCAAGTATTTGCATTATTTTTCAAGGTCTCCCACTGAATACATAAAACTTTCTTCATTCTCTCCAGTATCTTCTTTATCCTTTTGTTTCCTCATACTTTCTTCTGTAATCACCTATCTAAGACTTTGCTAATTCTCTCAATTGTGTCTTAATTTCCAACCTGTTCATTCCTTAACTCTAGCAATCATATTTTTAGGTCAGGTCTAGGAATTTTATTTTCAAAAGATTTTAGTCCTTGGTTGAAATTATTATCATGTCTTTCATCTTGTCAGTCATGTTATCTTCAAAATACATGAGCTATGTTATCCTCATGTTTGATAATGTCAATAATCCAGAGTTGCTTGATTGTTTCCACTGTCTATTATTTATGCTGGATTTATTGAGAGTGTCTTGTTCAGTTTAGGGTGCATTACAAAATTGAAAACCATAGATGAAGTGCTTAGATGCTTTCTTTAAATCTTCTTTCACACAAGGCTTAATTTTGTATAGTTAGGATACTAGAGGTCAAGGATCACCTCGATTTCATTTCAGATTTTATAAGATTTGAAATTAAGCTGCAATCACTATGATAGTTTCTCTTCTATTAATTTACTCGACAGTCCTTTGGAGACAGAAATCAACATGGGGTCACCCATACGGAGGAGAGCATTAGATTATGAAATCACCATAAGTGCTATCAGCCATCTCACCAAAACTGGCAAATAATCCCATGGGAAAAAAACAACTCAAAAGCCATGACAAAACTCCTAGGTTGCATACTTTTTTTTCTATCTTATTTTTCAATGCCTTCAAAAGGATTTTTTTTAAATACATGTATTTTTAATTTTAATTTTTAATACATATATTTTTTCTACTCAGACAGGGCTGATTCCAATCATTGAATTTGCCATTACCAAAATGGGAAGTTGAATAAGAGAACTTTCGATAAGACAGCAATGGAATATATGGGTAATTAAACTGTATGTTACCTGGAACTCAGAGATCTCAAAATACCCATCAAATAAGAACTTCTTTTTTTTTGTCAGAAATAAAGAAATGAAGCTAACCAACTAAGCACCTAAAAAGCTATTATTAAAAAAGATATTAATAACTAATGTCTACATAAATTAAGATCGTAAAAATTATTTCTTCATATAACATGAGAAAATGATACTTCAAAAAATATGAACAAGTGAAAAATGAGAAAACTTTTATATAAATTAAAGGACTACTTTTCTGTTAAAAAATACTTAAATATTCTTTTGTAAGTATATTTTATAAGTATATTTTGTAGAGAGCAGTTTCTGCACCAAAACAGGACTGAATTAAGTGTACATATAAGGATGCTCTCATTTACCTACTTGAGATTATTTCCTCTCTAGTATAACAACAGTGTTAGCTGTGTATTTATTGAGTTGGATATCATCATTAAAGAAAATGAAAAAGTATATACTCTGGAGAAATTTCCAGTCTATAGGAGAGATAGAAAATGACAAGGTGATAATAGCTACAACAAAAGTATGCACAAGATTCTACGAAAGGCAACATGCCAGCACAACTGTTTCATTAGTGACATTTTAATTGCTACCTAAAATGAATGCTTCCTTTGGTAACACAACGCTAAGCATAAAAGAAAATGCACCTATCAATTTATATTTTATACTTAAAGAGAGCACCTGTATCTACATAAAAGTAAAATATTGTGAGACATCAAGGTAAAAATACTAACATAAAAACTTACCCCATCTGGTAGTGCCCTCCAGCACACAGCACTAACGAATTCATTTGTGTCATCTTCTTTTCGATCTTTGTCCAGAACACTTTTGACCGTATCAAATTTAAAAGTCAGTAAGGTCTTAGATAGTCCTTTATAGTACAGGTAAAGAGAGTTGTTCTCGCTTCCTAAAAACAAACAAAAACAAGGAATAAGTATATTTTAAAATGGGAGATCTCAGAATTAGGACATTACATTCATAAGGTAATTGCCACTTAGTGTTTGTTTAGTTATGCTCAAAGATATATAATCTTCTAATAATTAAATTTGAAAGACAAGAGTATTGGACTTGTTGGGAATCATGCGAGGAAAAGATTCCCAGAAGAAAAATATACCACACCAATCCAAAGTAATAATCAATGTGAAATGATGCAGTAATAGTGATAATTCTATGGCTGAAACTAACATGTAAAAATCATTTACAGAAGAGGTCTAGAGAAGATCAGAAATTTGTTAGTGTAGCAATGATTTAATCATACTTAGTAAGATTCCCATCTAAAGAAGAAAAAGGAAATTATACCACTAAACAGCACATCTTAGTACTCTATAAAACTTATTTCTCATTTCCTAGTAAAAGCATTACTCTATTATTAGATGAATGGTGTAGAAACTTGTATTTTTGAGCAGAATTATACTATTAGAATAGGATAATTATGTGAACACTTTAAGAGTATGAAGTTAAGTACATGCGCAGAGTCGTTTTTACTGGATAAAGGCCATTTGAAAGTACTGATAAAAATTCACATATTGAGGCATTAGATATATAAGAACATGTGAACAGAACCAAATTTGATTTTTCTACATCTGACTTAAATGTATAGAAATTATCAATTATAAAAAAACCTATAATAATAAATTAAGGCTACATAGACTGTTCAGTGAATACTAGAATAAAGAGAAAATCAAACTTAATTTCTAGGGAAATTATGTTATAAAGGAGAACAACCATAAAATGTATTTGACAATCCTCAGGAAAGCAGAAAGGACTAAAATTTCTCGTATAATCTGATGAAAATTCAAAGTGCATAGCTGAGTCCATTATGTTACCTTCTGAGTGACAGGTAATATTCTGTTTTGGCATTAGTCTCTTCTATTGAATACATTATCAGTGACAGATACCCTTTAAAGGTTCTAGGAAAAGACAATTTCACTTACCACAAGCTATATAATCTCCATTGGAAGCGAGACCTACAAAGTTTTTTTCATTGATGTGACCCTTGAAGGAACGCAGACAATAAGGTTTTCCTACATTCCACAACTTCAGTTGGCTGTCTGTTGAGCTAAGGTAAACACAAAGAGCAGAACACATTAAAGATTTTATGGAATGAAACTCATCATTATTAGTTAGAAGTAATCTAGTCTGGTGGTTAAGAATGTAGACTTTGGAGCCATACTGTTTAAGAATGTTCACCCTGGCATCAACTTGAATTTGCTCTTGGGAAAGTTACATAATCTCTGGTCTCAATTTTCCAAGTCAAATGTGAAATACAAAAAGTCCTGTCTTACAGAATTAGATGGAATATAGTGAAAACTAAATTAATTAATTTAAAATTCTTTCAATAGTGCTTGAGCTTATAAGAAGTATCCTAGAACACCAGGTATCAATACCACCACTCCACCATCATCAATGAGAGAAAATGCTATACTTGCACTTAATTCCAGAGGGACTTTTGTTCCATTTTATTTTTTAGCATGAAATTGTATATATTTTCACATTAATCACACAAAGGGAGAGTAAGTGAAAGGATGAATCGTATATGAAATAGTTTGTAAATGACATTTGTAAATATGTAAATGAAGGTTTTCTTTAAACAAAAAATAGTTGAATATAAAGATCACTGATCATCCTACCATATAGTCTTAGAACATGAGTAAACACCATGTTTTTGCTTTTCTCTGAATTTTCTCTGAGTTATAGTAATTAGATCATAACACATTAATTTTGCAAGCTACTTCTTCCTCTTTCAGGAATTTGTTTTACATTTGTTCTGCAAAATAATGCATCAAGGTATCACAGCTAGTAAAAATGTCTTATTTCAAAGGGCTAATTCCAAACTTTAAATACTTCTTTATTGCTTCTCATAATTTTTCAATATAGCACCTATTCATAGAAATTTGTTGCTTTAAATTTGTATTTGGCTCATCAATGTTGCATTTAGCCTCCCTCCTTCCCTCCCTCCCTCCCTTTCTCTGTGTGTGTGTGTGTGTGTGTACTTTTAAACAGAAAGAGGCTGCAGTAATATGTACATTTTTTAATACTACTTTTCAAAATTTTAGCCATATACTTGAGGCTGAATTTGTTCTAAATACTTTTAAGTTTTGAGTGTGTTTATGACAAGTATCGTGGTTTATAAAAAGGAAAAATGTTGGTGAAAATACAAACACATCCACATGAATGAGGTCAATTAAAATATTCAATTTATACAATTAAGAACAGATATACTTCAACTACTTGGTCAAACTGATTCAATATTTACAAGTATGAAATTGAAGGAAAATATTTTTGACACATAACCCACCATCTATATCTGAATCTGAATAATAATTATTTATCATCCATTTTTACTTTTTTTTTTTCTTTTGAGACTAGGTCTCACTATTTTTGCCCGTGGAACCACAGGCTCTTGTTGCCCGGGGTACCACAGACTCAAGCAATCCCCAGCCTCAGCTTCCCAGGTAGCTGGAATTACAGGCACGCACCACCACGCCCAGCTAATTTTTTGGAACTAGGTCTCGCTATGGGCCACAGGCAGGACTCGAACCGCGATCCCTAAGCCCTGGCCGCTTCATAGACTGAAGCTTACAGGCACGAGCCACCGTGCATGGCTTCATTTTTACTTTTAAATGTAATCATTTTTGACAGGTTATCACATAAATTAGGTAAGTGTACTAATTACATACATATTACTTCCCCTTGGAAAGCTCAGTTCTCACTATTATTTTTTGTAAAATACTACTATATTGTACATAGATATATACTAACATTAGTGGACTTTAAGTAATGCATTTCTCATTCTGTTGCACCGAATATATATTAACAACTAGTAGCATCGAGATAATATTATAAACATACAAATGAACAATATAGACCAAATACACTTGTATTTTAGACAAGTCATAAAAGCCTATTATGTAAAAAAACTGCACAAAGTCTTACTATTTAGATAAACCCATGGAGATATTACCAACTGATAAATGGTGACAGGAGATGTACGTTAAGCTCAACCTCTGAAGAAAGTAATACTCACGCAGAGACAATTTCCTCACCACTCACAAACTTTGCATAAGACACTGCTTTTCGGTGTCCTTTGAATACCATGATTGGCTGTTTAGTGTTACGAAGATCATAGTAGTGGACACAGTGATCTAAAACAAAACAAAACAAAAAGAGAAAAATATAGTCAGTGAAGAAATGAAAAGCAAAGCTAATTTTAACTGGTTGTGATGTTCTTCACCAAATGTTTCACAGTGTCAAACCTATCATAATTATAAAACTAAGAACTATGATTCATTTTTAAAGATAAGGAAGATACAGTGAATTTTCTGTTTTAAATCTAGGAAAATATGGTTGAGAAAAAATTCCAATATGAGTTTGAAATGAAATCCCAGGGTTATTATCTGTGATGCTGTCTCTAGAAACAATATTAAGTAATAAAAAACTTTAAAATGGATACTTACATTATGGTGGTTTTATTAAAATGGTAATGTAACGATTTGGGTTTCTGCTTAAACATCACCATATAATTTTATTTCCAACATCTGAAATTTTGTTTTTGTTTGTTTTTTAAGTGACTAGGTCACACTATGTTGCCCAGGATAGTCTGAAACCTATGGACTCAAGTGATCCATAGCCTCAGCCTCCCAGGTAGCTGGGATTACAGGTGCTCGCCACCAAGCATGGCTCATTTTGTTCTTCTTACGGTAATATTGGTTTATAAAATTGTATACAATATACAGAATTAGGTTTATACCTCTTCAAATATATGTTACCAAATCACACCTAACACTAAAGCACCCTTAGTTCTCCTCCATTCCACTGGCCCTCTTCCCACTCTGCTCTAAATTAATCTTTCCCATCCCCCTCTGATAGTCTCAGTTTTACAGTGAGAAATCTAGGATTATTTCTAACTGGGTTTTGTCTGGCATCTGGAAAAAAAAACAAAACTCAAGACATATTTTGCAGATAAATTCTATTTACTTCTAGATTATAATAAAATACTTTTTTCCTAAATTTATCCATTGGTACAACTATTACCATAAACCAGTTTTTGCAACATTCTCATCACCATAAACTCTCTCATGGCCATTTATGCTGCAACCATTGTGCTAAGCAATATGTTTATATGTGTGTGTGTGCCTGTCTCTCTATATCTAATCAGTCTATCTATCTATCTATCTATCTATCTATCTATCTATCTGTCTGTCTGTCTGTCTGTCTGTCTGTCTGTCTGTCTGTCTGTCTGTCTGTCTGTCTGTCTGTCTGTGTCTGTCTATCTATCTATCTATCTATCTATCTATCTATCTATCTATCTATCTATCTATCTATCTATCTATCTATCTATCTATCTAATCTATCTTTTCTGGACAGTTTATATAAATATATATATAAAAATATCTGTATCTATCTGCCTCTATAAAGTTGCCTTTTCTGGGTACTCTCTATATATAAATGGGATCATACTATACATGGTTTCTATTACTGACTTCCAGTTTTTGAAGCTCAAGGATGTTTTAGCACATGCCAGCAGTTAACATGTATGTATTCATGTATCGCTCTGTACTGCTGAATAATTTCCATGAAAGGTATATACCATATTTTTTCCTAAAATTGCAAAGTTGGCAGATTCTGGTACTCATAAATGAATATGAACACTTGCATTCAAGATTTTATGTGGACTGTTCCCAGGTCTTGTGCAGACCTAGGAAGCATAATCACTGTATGATTATATAGTTATATGATTATGAAAATATAATAATTTTGCTTAACTGCTAAAGAAATTGACAACTATTAAATGTACCATTTCACATTTCTATATATAGGATAGTTTTAGTCCTTCTACATGAGTACTGTGAAAATTTGGACTACAGATCCTTTATGGGCTATGTACTTTCCAAGTACATTCAATCATTCTGTTGCTGTTTTATTTTCTTTAATTGTATCATATTAAGTTTTGATATGGTCCAATTTATCTTTTCTTCTTTCTTTACAGATCACACTATTAGTGCTGTAACTAAGAAAAAAATTTTTTTATCTTAGAATATTTTTTATTACTCAAACAATGCCTGTATACTATAGACCAATTAGAAAAATATAGACAAGCAAGAAGAAGAAATTAAAAGTCCTCCTTAGCACAGAATGATAAATGTTATTAACACTGGGATATATACCCTTTCAGACTTCCTTCTATATTTAGATCAGATCACTTTCATATTTTACAAGTTTTTTTTTTAATTTAATAGTCTATGATTAAAACTGTCACCTATCGATAGATCTATCTTTACAACAGTATTTAAGAATAGCCAGCTAGTTAGTGTTGGTACTTTGCAGACCTCTGTTCACTTGATGGGGCACTCCACTGGAAAATATTTGTAGTTCCAGTTTTTAAATATCTTAAGCTGCATTACAGTAAACATTATTGAAATGAAAATTTTATATGCATTATTTTTTTTATTAAATTATATATTTCTCATATATTACATTTCTCATTTGTATTCCCCCAGGGCTTTCCCCTCCCTGATCATTCCTCACCCCCCTCCTGAGCTGTGTACTTCAGTTTGGTTTTTAGTTTGTTCTGACTTTTCCTCCTGGTCTTTTGTTTTTCCTATGTCCCATAGATTAGTGAGATCATTTAGATTCTGTCTTTTTCTTTCTGATTTGTTTCTGCTAATATGATTTCTTCTGGGTACATCCATGCTATCATAAATTCATCAAATGTGTCATTTCTAATTGATGAGTAATATTCCATTGTGTATATATACCACATCTTTTTCATACATTTGTCTGTTTTGGGATCTGGGTTGCTTCCATGTCCTTGCAATTATAAATAGTGCTGCAATAAACATCCAAGCATGGATGTCCCTTTGTACCCACACTGAGGTCTCCTTTGGGTAGATTCCTAGAACAATTGGTAGATCAAATGGTAGTTCCATTTTAACTAGTTTGAGAGTCCTCCACGCTGCTTAATAATAACTGGACCAGTTTACATTCCCAACAGCAGTGAAAGAGTGTTCCTTTTTCTCTACATCCCTGCTAGCACTTGCTGTTGCCTATTTTTTTGATATGGGCCATTCTTACTGGTGTAATTTGCTATCTCGGTGTGGTTTTGATTTGTATTTCTCTGATTGCTAGTGACATTGAGCAGTTTTTCATGTGCCTGTTGGCCATTTGTGGTTCCTCTTTGGAGAAGTGTCTTTTCAGTTCTCCCCATTTTTTGACTGGGCTTCCTGTTTTGTTTTTGCTAAGCTGTGTGAGTTGCATATGGAGTTAACACTTTTGTGGAGGGCAAAATTTTCTCCCATTCAACTGGGTTTCTTTTGTTTTGTCTGTTGTCACTTTTGCTGTACAGAAGCTTTTTGAGTTTGATGTAGTCCCTGCTGTTTGTTTTCCTTCATTTTTTTTTTTTTTTTGCTGGCTATATAGATGTGTTCAGAGATGGATTTCTGAATTGTAACTCCTAGAGGGTTTTGCCCAAGTTTTCTTCTATGTATTTTGTGGTTTCAGGTCTCACATCCAAGTCTTTTATCCATAGTGAGTTGGTTTTTGTACAAGGTATTAGGGAGGTGTCTTGGTTCGTAACTAAGAAAAATTTGACTAATTCTAAATTCATCCTTATATCAAAAAATCCAAGAAACACTATCTGAAACAATAAACCAGTTCAAAAAAGGTAGCTGGCTACAAATCAACACAAAAAGTCAAAAGCCTTCCTACCTTCTTATTTGCAAAAAATCAGTCAGAAGAAGAAGAAAAAAAAAAAAAAAAAAAAAAAAAACCACTCCATTCACCCATTGCACCAGTGAAAATTAAAAACCTGGGAATAGACCTAACAAAAGGTGTGAAAGACCTATACAAAAAAACCCATAAGACATTGTTAAAATTAATATAGGAAGACTTAAAGAAATGCAAAGACCTTCCCTGCTCATGAAGAATTAACATCATCAAAAAGGCTATCTTGCCAAAAGCAATCTACAGATTCAGTGTGATCCCAATAAAAATTCTAATGTCATTCTTTAAAGAGATAGAGAAAAATTACTGAAATTCACATCGAGTAATAAAAGACCTTGAATAGCCAAAGCACTCATGACCAAAAAATGAGAGAACTAAGGTATTTCACTACCACACTTCAAATTATATTACAAAGCCATACTAATTTAAACAGCTTTGTACTGGAATAAAAATAGACATTCAGACCAGAACTGCATGCCCAGAAATAAAGCCACACATGTATGGTCAACCAATTTTTGACAAAGGAACTAAAACCATACAGAGAAAGAAGAACAATCTCTTCAATAAATGGAGCTGGGAAAACTGGAGTGCTACATACAAAAAAATGAATCGAAGACTATTCCCTCACACCATGTACAAAAATCAACTCAAAATGGATAAAAGACATGGATGCCAAGACCTGAATCCATAAACTACATAGAGGAAAATAGGGGGAAAACACTCCATGACTTATACTTCAGGCACCTTTTTCAGGACACATCTAACAGACGCTAAAAACAATGGTGGAAAACACAAATAGCTGGGACTACATCAGATTAAAAAGCTTCTGTTCAGCAAAAGAGACAATAACCAAAACAGAAAGAAACCAAACCAAATGGGAAAAAAAATCTTTGCCCAGAACAAAAGTGATAAGGGCCTGATAACAAAGATCCATGAAGAACCCACAGAATTTAACCAAAAAAAAAAAAAAAAAAAAAAAAAATCATAAAATTTGGTAAAAAAATGGGGAGATTTAAAAAGATACTTCTCCAATGAGGAAATACAAAAGGCCAATAAGCATATGAAAAAATGCTCAACCCAACATCACTAATAATCAGGGAAATGAAAATCAAAGCCACAATGAGATACTACTCCACATGGTATAAGAATGATCCATACCAAAAAAAGGCAACAAGTGCTGGCATGGATGTGGAGAGAGACATGGCTGGTAGGAATGCAAACTGGTCCAGCCACTATGGAAAGCAGTAAAGAGGACCCTCAAACTACTGAAAATGGAACTACCATTCGATCCAGCAATCCTACTGCTGGGAATTTACCCAACGAATACAAAAACACTAATTCAAAAGGACACCTGTACTTGGCAGTTTATTGCAGCACTATTTACAATAGCCAGGATATGGAAGCAACCCAAATGTCCCAAAACAGACAATGGATCAGAAAGTTATGGTATATGTATGTATATAATGGAATATTCTTCATCAATCAAAAGAGACAAACATGTCATCTGTGACAACATGGATAGAGCTAAAAGGAATCGTGCTAGCTAGCAGCAATAAGCCAAAAAGAAAGAAATATGGGATGATCTCACTTATATGAGGGATATAGAGAAATCAGAGAAGAAAAATTTTAAAGTATTCAAAACTGAAGTATAAAACAAGAAAGAGGAAGTGGGAAAAATGGGGGTGGGATGGGCACAAAAGATTAAGATGACAGTTCACAGATAATAAGGTGGTAGGAGAATCCCAGGGTAGACAATAATGTAAATAAAATCAATTAATTAATTAAAAGTAAAATTCACGTTTCTATATAAATTATATAAATACACATATATAAAAATCCTGGTACCATATGAATTACTTTAATAATGAATTACTTTAATATGAATTACTTTAATAATTTTGAATTAATTACTTTAATAATTTTGTTGAAAATTAACTATCAATAAGGATTTACTTCTAGATTCTTAATTTTAATCAATTAATCTAAAATGTCTGCCTACTCTTTGTCAGTACAACAATGTCTTGATAAATATACCTTTTTCATTTTGAAATTGGGAAGTAAAAGTCCTCTACTTCATTCTCTTTCAAAATTATTTTGGCAATTTCTGATCTTTCTATATTTTCATATAAATCTTAGGATCAGCTTATGAGTTGTAAAAAGAAAAAGAAGTCTTCCATGCTACAATTATTTTTAAGTTTCCCAGTATCTTTGGTGCATATGTGGAAGTCATTATTATTATTATAACTATTAAGTGATAGTCTCTAATAATATTTAGCTTATACTGTGGAGATACACATGTACAGTTGCATTTTTTTTGACATGTGATAAAGTGGAAAAAATCCTGTTTATTCTACTTTGCTTGCAATAAGTTTATGAGTTGAAAAATTTAAATTTCTCTTTTCCAGCAATAATTCACAGTTTGAAACCATTTTTGTAAACATCTATAAAGTTTAATTTCTCAAATTTTTTAAGATTAAAATAATGTGATGTAAAAATAGAATTGCACTACAATACTAACATATCAGACCTTTCCTCAAGCTAACTGAAGAAGCAAAAGGGAATATAATATATAAGGGAAGATGTAGGGACATGAAAAGGATTAAATTACATCACTGTACTTCACAAAATCTATACAGTTAAGTACTTAGAATGAAATATATGTGGATACTGAACCATATGGTGTATGTTTTATAGATGTGGCAACTTTAAAAGATTGCTCTGCAGTACTCTAAAGTAGCTTACGGTGCAAAATAACGGTTTATTTTTCAGCAAAATATATACTAGGTCTATCATACTGTTGCAGTATCAAGTTGTTTTGTAGTATTTTTAGTTTTTGTATTTTTATTGTAGCTAGAATTTGATTTGACTTTTCAATAATCCTCTCTATTGTAGCATAACGGAGGCATATAAGATTTACTCCTGCAGTGATGGTTAAACTTGGTTACTATATAAATGTCCTTAATGTAAAGAAAAAGCTTCTTTTAATTTTTTAACCAAACTGTGCTACTCATACAATCATTAAGAGGGATAACAAAAAAAACAATTTCCGATACAATGAGTAATTTTCCTGTAGGGATATTGAAAACAAAGTTTTAACATCAATAAACATCATAATTACTG
Source organism: Uropsilus gracilis (assembly GCA_004024945.1). NCBI lineage: Eukaryota > Metazoa > Chordata > Mammalia > Eulipotyphla > Talpidae > Uropsilus > Uropsilus gracilis. The sequence continues at coordinate 13,942 of PVHY01016285.1, read as the reverse complement.
ATACAATAAAATGACAGATTAAAAATTATTCATTTTGAAAAGATGTAGAAAAATTTGATTGGTTGGGCTGAACGCTTTTTTTTTTGGGGGGGAGAAAGGTCTCGCTATTTTTGCCCAAGGAACTGCAGGCTCATGTTGCCCAAGGTACCATGGACTCAAGCAATCCCAAGCCTCAGTTTCCCAGGCAGCTGGGATTACAGGTGCATGCCACCATGCCCAGCTATTTTTTGGGACTAGGTCTTGCTGTGTTGCCCCGAGCAGAACTCGAACCGTGATCCCTAGCCATAGCGGCTTCATAGGCTAAACCGAGCCAGCTTGGACTGAATGTTTAATAAAGAGTTCATTACCTTTTTGAAAGAATGAAACAAGCATAATAAATAAAACTTTTAAAATACAATGTGTCCTATTGGCATCATAGACTATGTTCCAAAAAACAAGTCAAAAGAAGAATAAACCTAGGTATAAAATGAACAATCAGAATTTCAATAATTTCAATGGTCAAACTCAATTTCAAAAATATTAAATTCTGCTTACAAGCTTTTCAGATGCTAGGGAGCTTGTAAAAGTTCTCAATGTCCTAACTTTGGGATAGTATAATGATGAGGTTAGGCTAATAAAGTTAAAAAAAATGCCCATAAGGTTTTTCTTAAGCATGGTAAATGACACCTGAGCATTTAAAATAACGCAGGTCCACAGGTTACTGATATTACATCAGAGATAAGAACATTAAATAAAACATTACTTTTACATGCCTTATGCCTCGATGATATAATATAAGTATACCACCATACCTATCTGAAAGAAAGTTATTCTTTGGAAAGTGAAGCAAGATTGTCCCAGAATACAAATTCATACAAGTACTTGGGAAGCATTTCCTTTTAACACCTCTGAACTCTGTTTTCTTTGTTCATTAATTCAAGAAAGATTCGGGAATTGTCACTGCTTATTTTCTGTCAAATATAACCAGTCTGAGTTCCTGTTTAAGTAAAATTTAAAAAAAAAATACAGTAACTTTAAGCCACCATTACATATCCTTTATTTTGTGAATCATCCCAAGGTTTATCAATCTGCTAAAGATATATAAGCAATTGTGATATTCCCCTAAAGTCACATAAGTAGTAATGATCAACCCATACATTAATTAAACCACGATCAGATCTTAAAACCGTTTCTAGTTCTGTTTGTAAGAAGTCTGGAAATCAATACCAGTTTAAAACAATTAAAACAGATAGGCTCCATAAAAGATGTACAGAGGACCAAACTATCTCAGAGATTGAAAAAAACAGGCAAATGCACTCACAGTTTACTTAATGACAGGGATTTTTTTTCTTTTGAGACAACCCTCATCAGGCAATTCTGGTTTGTTTTCTCTTCTTGCTTCACAAAATTGCATTTCATCCTTACTCAGGGGCCATGCAATCTTCTCTGTATTGTTCCAATTTTCATAGATGTGCTAACAAAGTGAGCACTAGGCAATTGTTTTTTGCATACATCATAGAGTGTACTTGTACAAATCAAGACAACGTAATCTACTACATACGTAGATTATATGTTATATATGAGACAACCACTGCATATGCAATCTACCACTGGCCAAAATGTCATTAAATGATGCATGATTATATCAGAGAAGACAAGTAGGGAGAAACTGCCATGAGAAACAATGCCCAGGAGAAAAACCTAAACTGCAACTGATGAATTACTGGAGGCTCATAGTGAACAACTTTTTAAGTTAAAAACTCCAGGGATACCAAGACATAGGAGTTTACTACAGTCAGATTAACCTTCTTAAATTTGATCAGGTTCTCAAAGGTTGAGGACAGAGGAAATCTGTATGAACAATAATGCTGCATACATGTCACTATATATTTGTTCAAATTCACACAATGTACAAAGACCAAGACTTTAACCTACACATGATTATAATGCACCAACACAGGCTCATTAACTGCATAACAAATCACCACTCTAGAGGAGGATGTTGGTGAGGGAAACCGCAGAATAGGAGTAGGTTTTGCTGGAAACTCAAAATAGCCCCTAAAACCACACCCACACACAGAGTCATGTAGATTTTTTTGGGAAAAAAATCTCCATCAAGAAAAAGTAGAATACAGGCTGGGCATAGTGGCTCGTGACTGTAAGCTTCAGCCTATGAAGCGCCCAGGGCCAGGGATCGCGGTTCAAGTCCTGCCTGGGGCCCATAGCAAGACCTAGTTCCAAAAAAATACAGCTGGGTGTGATGGCGCACACCTGTAATCCCAGCTACCTGGGAAGCTGAGGCTGGGGATTGCTTGAGTCTGTGGTACCCTGGGCAACGAGAGCCTGAGGTTCCACGGGCAAAAATAGCGAGACCAACTCTCAAAAAAAAAAAAAAAAGTAGAATAGTACCCCCTCAAATTTGAAATCCCAATATATACAAAATACAAAAAATTAAATATGAGTTGGTCCATTTCCAGTCTAAGTGGGAAGAGGGAGCCTTTAATTTAGTCATATTTTTAAAATTTTTTATCTTTTACTGGGAGAGTATATTAATGAATAGTCTCAATATACTTTATTGATTATATATATATATTCTTACATTGTAGTGTACCCCAAATTTCTCCCACCATGTCACCCATAAACCATCAACCTATTCACTTGTGCTCATTCATCACTCCCCCGAAATCACTTTCCTCCCTCCCTCTCCCTTTCTGTATGCATTAAGTTTCATTATCAGTTTGTTAACTTTAAACTTTTTCCTTCTTGTCTTTTGTTTTTCCTATATTCCACATGAGACCATCAAGTATTTATCTTTTTCTTTTTGGTTTATTTCAGCTAGCTCCATCTACGTTGCTGCAAGTGAAATGAGTTTGTCTTTTTTATTGCTGAATTATACTCCATTGTATAAATACACTAGAATTTTCTGCTCCATTCATCAGTTTGGGGTATCTGTGTTGTTTCCATATCACAGCTATTTTAAACAGTGTGGCAATAAACATAAAAGTGCAGGTGTTCTTTTAAATTATTATTTTTTATCCTCTGGGTAGATCCCCAGAATAGGGACTGCTGGATCAAATGGTAGCTTCATTTTTAGTATTTTGAAGGTCCTCCACACAGTTTTCCATAGTGTTTGGACCATTTTGCATTCCCACTGGCAGCATAAAAGTGTTCCTTTTTCTTTGCAACCACACCAGCACTTGTTGCTGCCCCCCCCCCTTTTTTATCTGAACCATTCTTAATGGTGTGAGGTGGTATATCAGTGTGGCGTGTTTTTTTGTTTTTTGCATTTCCCTAAGTGATATTGAGTATTTTTTCCAAATGCCTGTTGGCCATTTGTGTTTCCTCATTGGAGAAATGTCTTTTCAGCATTTCTGCCCAAATTTATAACTGGGATTTTTGTTTGCTTTTGTTGAGTTGTGTGAGTTCTTTGTACATCTTTGATATCAGATCCTTATCAGTTGTATGGAGAGCAAAACTTTTTTCTAATTCAGTTGGGTATCTTTTTATGTTGGTTATTGTCTCTTTTGCTGTACAGGAACTTACTAGTTTAATGCAGTCCTAGCTACATATGCTTTTCTTCATTTTCTTAGCATCTATTGACGTGTCCTGAAAGAAGTTTCTGTGACGTAAGTCATGGAGTGTTTTGCTCATTATTTTCCTCTGTGTATATGATTTTGGATCTTACAACTAAGTCTTTTATGCATTTTGAGCCTGGTTTTTATACATATATTTGTGTGAGGGTGTAGTCTAGATTCATTCTTTTACATGTAGGACCATTTTCCCAGCATCATTTATTGAAGAGACTATCCTTGTTCCAATGTATATTCTTTCCTACTTTGTCATAGGTTAGCTGACCAAATATGTAGGACTTCATTTCTGGGTGTTAGATTCTGTTCCATTGTTCTGTGTGTCTGGTTTTTGTCCCAGTACCATGCCATCTTAATTATGGCTTTGTAGTATAATCTAAAGTCTGGGAGTGTAATACTTGAATTTTCTCATCACTTCGTCAGTAGAGCTTTGGTTATTTAAAAATTGTTCCAGGATGAAGTTTAGCAATTTTTATTCTATTTCTTTGAAAAATGACATAGAGGTTTTTATTGGAATTTCACTAAATCTGTAGATTGCCTTTGGTAGAATGGCCATTTTCACAATGTTAATTTGAAGAATTTTTTTTTTTGAGACTAGATCTCACTATGTTGCCTGGGGTAGTCCCAATCCCGCAGACTCAAGCGACTCCCAGCCTCAGCCTCCCAGGTAGCTGGAATCACAGGTGTATACCACCACACCCAACTTTGAGAGTATGACAACTTGCTATGTTGTCAGGGGTAGTCTCAAGCCCACAGACTCAAAAAATTGCTAGCTTCAGCCTCCCAAGGCTGGGATTAAAGACGCATTATGCACCACTGCTCCTGGCCCTTGAAAAAAAATTTTAAAAGAAAATACTAATTAACCCTCAATTCATATCAAGTAATTAATCTTAGAGCATATGTTCATTTCCAGGGGAACTTTCATCCAACCCAGTGTAAAGATCTGCATTTTAACTAGTGTTTTAAAAATATTAGTAGCTTTAATAGCAGTATATTAGGCATATATATTATATGCAATTTGAAATAACTAACCTGAAATAGGATATTTTAAAGGCAAACAATGATGCAGTTTTGCAGGTTAGTATATTTAATGAACTTCTTTATGCTATTTTTATAAAGGCATAATTAATCCTGTTACCGTAATCATAATATTTTGTGGGGAAAAAAAGTCATTGTTTTTTTTCCTTTAACTGGAGGAAGTTGATTTTTATGTTTTACTAAATATAAGAATACAGAAAATAATTTATGCAATTATATTCATTAAACAAACCAAGCTTTCTTACTACGGCATATAAGAGGTCATCTTTATTTAGCCTATATTTCCATTTCCAATTCTTATTTGGCAGATAAGGATCCTGTAAATATTTTTAGCATATTCCCCAGTAAAACAGAATATGGTAGATATAAAAATAACCTGATAAGCAATTTCAAAAAAAAATGTTTAGTCTTTGAAGATTCTGATATGGTAAGTTTGCGATATGTTCCAGACACTAATAATTATTCAGTTTTCTCTAAAGAGATTGATACAAATCTTAGATTGTAGAAGTATTGTTCCAATGCCACTTTTCACAGCGTCTTGCATAATTTATTTGTCTATTTTATCTAACAAACTGTGACATCCTTGAGGGGTAGGATTATTTTTACTTTTTATATGTACAGTAATAAACACAAAAAGTGTGAAGTTATAATTTTGATGAATATAATTACTGGTAACCTGACTAGTCTAACAGAGGTTTCTTTTCTTTTTTTTTTTTTAAAGATGGCACATAGTCAATCTCCTCCAAGTAATTACTAGCTAGTTTTCTCCTAGGAATAATGAGAAATCACTTTTTTCATATACACATGTGCATGCGTGTACATTTGTATGGATTCGTTCCACACACACTATATGTGTATGTGTATAAGCAGATGTATAATTAAAGTGGAGTACTAACATTTATAATGAAAAGTATCATAAATATTCTATTTGTGGACCCAGATTATAACGAAGTATCATTTTAAAGGCTGGTCTTGCTAGATGCTTGACATCAAAATAACCACAACTTCTTAATACTAATATGCTACTTCAACAGAGTCAAAAATAAGGGATCATTTTTTTTTATTTTCTGTAACTTAGTTCTAAATACATTCATCTGTCTGTATCATTCACCCACCATCTCTCAAGCAATTATCTGTGCATTCATCCATGTAAATAGGGATAACATCTTAAGGCCATCCCCATTTCTAAATTAACTAGCCTTTAGTTGTTAAGAGAAAAAGTCTTCATTTGTAAAAACAAATTAACAAACAAACAAATAAATAAATTTGGCCAGACTGAAAATTTAGGATTTTTTAAAATCATTTTAAATGTGCATGCTACATCCACTGAATTTTGGTTTTTATATTTCCTGTCAAGAAGTCTACTATCATTTTATCTTTCACTGTAATATTTCTTTTACTCTATCTTCAAAGTTTCTTTTTGTTTTCAGCAATTGGATTTGCTATATCTAAGTATAAGATTCTGTGAGTTTCTGGTATCTGTGGGTTGGTAGTTTTCGTCAATATTGGAAAATTCATGGTTTTATCAATTGTTCTCTTTGTCCCTTTATCTCTCCTAGTCTACAACTCCAACAAGCATATTTGACTGATACTTGCCGAAAACTCTTGGCTACTATGTTGTTTTTCCTTCCTACCACTTGTGTATCATGTGGGATTTCTAGTAATCTATCTTCAAATTCACTTCATTTGTTTTTCACTCTGTATCTAATTTGCTGCTAAGCATATCAAGATTTACATATGGAGTATTTCCATCTGTCATCTTAAAAGTATTTTCCATCTCAGCTAAAATTACTCATCTTTTCAAGCAGATTTTTTTTCACTAGATTATTTTACTATATAATGAATTATTTTAAAAGCTTTGGCTCATTATGGTTCTCTATAAATCACTGACTCCTTGCAGTGTTAGCACTAGGATTCTTTCATTTAACTTATCCGAACATCACATATTTTTATATTAAATGGAATAGATCATTTATAGAAATAGTAGTCACTGAGGTTAAAGGTAGTTTTGTCTGGAAATGAGCTTATCTTTTTTTCTTCCAGGGCATTATTATTGAAGGAATCAACTGATCTAGTCAATGATTTAGCGACTTTTCATTTTGGGCTGTTAGGTGTACCTCAAGTTTCATACTTTTTCAGCAATGAGCTGTGCTCACTTTGGACTAGGGGCCCCAGTTATTTCTCTCAATGTACTGTTCTACCTCAGCTTTCAGTAATTCTAATTGTCTGGGTCACAAAGGATCTAACTTCACCCTACTGTCTTTTGGTCAAATGCTAAATGGCCAATGATTTTTTTCATGCCAGAAATCTACATGGAGCAGGCATTCTAAACTCTTGTAGTCTAGCATGAGTTTTAGACAGGGCCTATTCATTCCTGAGTTTCTACAATGCTGCTTAACATTCTAACCCCTCACCATTGTGGCAGCCAAACTGAACAGAAAATTGAGACAAGTTTTAGTGAGAGTTTCATATCACTAACTGAATGGTAATTTAACTCTTCTTTGTACCATACAGGTTCCTGGGTCTACGTTTTCCTGGTATTCTCCCAAAAGCTTAAAGCTTTCTATACATATGAAAGGAGAATTCAGAGAAAAGAGTCATGTTTTGGCTAGAGAAAAAGGGACACTAATTAGAAGGACAAGAGGTTGAAAGGAAGAAAAAAGGAAAAAACCATAGTGAGAAAGAAAGGGGAAGGCAGGCAGAGGGAGAGAAAAGTAGGAGGGAAGAAAGTGAAAGGAAGAAAAGATAATGAAAAGAAATGAATGGAGGTTGAAAGACAGAAAGCACACACACACACACACACACACACACATACACACACGCGCGCACACACGAACACACCATAAAAGTTCCTAGGATTCTGTATGTACATAAACATAAATGATTCTATACCAGTATAGAATCCAGGTTTTCAGACTTATGTAGGGAAAAAAATACATCCTACTTAAATGTCTTCATTTATGACATAAAAATACATTTATCATTACAACTAAAATGTTTTCATATTAACCTTTTATAATATCTCATTTAATGATCAAAATCATCCATTACGTTTTGGATAAGAAGATAGCCGGAGAAAACAAAACACTGTTATGATTTCACTGATGTGGTACTAAAGAAACAAAATAAATAAAATGAAAATAAATGTTTACGGAGAAGAACAAAACAGTGGTTACCAAGAAGGAAGGAGAAAGAAATCAACTAAAGGGGTCAACTAAACGGTGACAGATAGAAACTAGATTTTTGGAGGTGAATATAATGTATATGTTAATATAGAATGCTGTACACATGAAACCTGTTACTTTAGTTTAAAAAAAAAAAGATATAGAAAAAGACTTATAAATCATTTAAGATGTACCACCTAACTCTTGACAAGTAATAGATACCTGTTGACTCTCTACCAACTAAAATCATTCACTATTATCTGTCACCAAATTAACGAAACAGATCGGTAGATTCCTCTTTTGAAAATATATTCCTGGAAAAATGCACTTTCATAAAATTTAAAATCAATGCTAAAAATATCCATCATATATTTAGACATTAGAAATAGCTATCATATCTAACAAATACAAATTTTAATTACAATCACCTAAATACCACACTGACTTATGTTCAACATTACCCATTTAAAAAATCCATGAGTAAGCTATTCACCTTGATTTTTATTTTAATTCCCCTTGCAAATAAAATTTATCCAATTGACTTCACACTATTCATTTTATATTATGTAGTCTCTGCTTTCTAGGGGGAAAAAGGTATAAATCACACACAATTTATTGACTGGTATGTACATAAACACACTGCTACTATATATACAATGATTTTTTTTATTAACAGCAGTATCCTGGTAACTATGTATTGCGATGGTCTTCATTCATTCAACATTATAAATCTTCATAGAACAGTGTATTTAGTGTATTTAGCATTGCCACAAAACTATCATTTAACAAACTACTCCAAAATTTAATGGCTAAAAACTGTTATTTATTTTCACTCATCTTAGGGGCAGTTTAGGACTGCCTAACTTAAGTAGGGAAAACGTTTGTGTCTGGAGGTTAAATGATTTGCCTGGGACAAGAAAACAACGTTACAAGAGTCTCTTCTTTTCCCTGGAATCAATAGCTTGAACAGCTCAAACATGCTCTCCTTATGGTGATGGCAGAGGTGCAAAAGTAAGTGAGTTCAACTGTGAAAGAATATTTCAAGCTTCAATGTCACACGTAACATCATTGGGCAAAAGCAAGTTATAGCTAAGCCCAGTCAAGTTTGAGAATATTTCCCCAAAGTGGGGTAACACACTGCTTCATGATAAAGCGTGCGCACGCATGCACACACACACACACACACACACACACACACAGAGTGAGGGATAAATAACTGAAACTAGCATGGCAATTTATTTTAAATATTAAAATTTAAAAAAAATCTTTCAACATCTAACAACAGTTTAATATTAACTTATTACAGAAACAACTACATTGGTTCTAGCTTGAAATCAAACTAGAACAAAAAGTGATTTACATAGCTGAACATTAATTCAGAACATTAATAAAGGCAGAAGTGACTCTTAAGGTATAAATACTACAGGTATAAATACTACATTTATATTTTAAAAACTGACAAAAAAGATGGGATAATAACCACTAAATACAAAGTGGAGATTAGGCTTTAAAGTTCTTGATTTCTAAAATTAAAATGATTATGTATTCTATTTTAAACTAGTATAAGGGAACAGGGAAGAGGATAGTTATAATTGATTTAATTCTTTTCAGATAGTATTTTGAACATGAACTCTAATCAATATCTATAAGTAATATCTAATTAATATTAGCCAGAAACTAGTGGCTAAATTTTATATTTTTACAGAGACCTTTCACAACATAACTCTTCTCAATATCTCTACTTTAATTCTTTCACTGAATATTTTCTAAATTATGACCTATTTTAATGTATTCTTTAAAAAAAAATCTCACCATAAACAGATGTGAAAACACCAAATAGATGTTTTTTTAAAAATTCAATTTTCTAAAATGAATTTTTCAAAACATTACAGTATTTCACAATAGATTTTTAATAATTGATAGCAGCAAGCCACATTTAAAAGTCAATTTTTTTAAAACCTCAACAAAGAAAAACACAATTTCCAGAATTACTTCGTAAATCACATATATATGGATGTAAATATATTTTTCTCTGACTGAGTAAACACATTAGTAAACAATGACAATAATCTGACTTTGGGTTTATACTAATAATTCTCTTAAACATAACATACCCCAGCTAATCTTGTTAAAACCAAGTGTTCTGCTTTTATAAAGGAACACAAATGATATATAAGTGAACCTGAAACCTTTGTGATCTACTTGCAGTGGAAACAAATATTAGTTTTGACAAGTCTCAATTTTTCATAAAGAAAAAACAAGAGATACTTTGCTGACTTAAAACATTTTCACTCATAACTCAAAATATCACTCAACTTTCCAGAACTTTCCTCTTATAAAATATCAAGCAAAAGAGAAAATTTAATAATTATATGAATATATGCTAAATTTTTTACCATTTGTCTAAGTTAGCTTATATTTTCACCATGCTTAGAAAATAATTTTCTTTCAGACTCGGCAAAATAGACTAAATATCAAAAGGTCTGTATCTTAAAAGCCTCTTCTGAGTTAACCACTAAATCTAACATTAAAGAACTATTGCTTTTCTTTCCTTTAAGTTTTGACTATATAAAATTTAGATTCTTAAATGTCATTTTTTGTATGTTCCTAAGCAGATTTATACTATTTGTTCTTCTGTGACTTTCTCTTTCCCAACGTTTACATCTGTTATTCACCCTTATGGACTCATGAGGTTGAAGTTCATTTTTACTGCTGAACACATTCTACAGTATGAATGTGTAAGCAATGCTACTACATACATTATTTATATATTTGTTTATATAGGGCATGGCTTCTCAAATTTCTCATTACTTAAGAATCACCTTGGAAGCCTGTTAAAGAACTAAAGAACAAGTTCCTTAGGTCCACCTTCAGAAATTGTGATTCAAAAGCTATTGGTCAGGGTTTTAGAAAATGCACACTTATTACAAGCTCCTAGGTGATGCTGACACTGTTGCTGTACAATCACATTCTTATTTAGAAGAGATTTTTTTCATGTAATCTAGATACTAGTACTTAGTCATTTTTATGTGTCCTAATTATATCCCCCTAATTAATGACTTAAAATTAATTCAAGTATTAAATGTACAGAAGTTTTCAATTTTATGGTAACTAAAGTTATCTACCTTTCATTTATGGTTCATACTTTTTACATATTAAAGCCTTTCCTACCATTCCTCTCTTACACTTGATGCTGTCTACATCTAGGTAATTCTGTCATCTGAAATTAATTTTATGTACTGAGTGTGGCAGAGTACAATGCTATTTTCCTGAATCAGTTATCCAAAGTATGAAAATTACATATTTTCTAAATACCTACTCAATAAATCTTTATTAGCTATTAAGTCATTTGAGATTTTATGTCTGATTCTGATCCACCACTCAACCTACTTCATTATAAAATAAAATTTCACTTAAATTTCCTTATCCTTTTCTAAAGTACGACTCTTATAAGGAACATATCATTGCATTCTGAAATAACAATTCATGCAGACATGAAATTGTAACTAGGTCTCTTAAATTTTTCTTTTAATCTGGGACCATAAACCATTCCCATTTACAACAATTAGGTATAGCTGGTATTCTATCAGCTTTTTTTCTGTTTTTAATTATCTCAGTTTTTCTATGCGCTCCCCTTCTTTGGGACAAATATTCTACTCCTTCCACAGCACCCCAAAATCAGTTTGCGTTTTGTACTTTGGTTCTATTATTTTAGTAGATTATTTAAGAAATCATATCATGGATTATTTCCCAAGTGTTTATATTTACAAGCTATTATTAGTTTCAAAGACTGAGTGGTAATCATAACTACTATATTAGTAACAGCTTAATATATGTTAAACTTTATAATATCTCTGCATTTAATACAGAGATGAAATTTCTTGTGAAGTCATATTTTAGAAACTATAGGTGGCAACCTACTGAAGGGCTGGAAGGCAAGACAGACAAACAGGTAAACGATTTACAAGGCACTTCAAAGGTATTTTTACATTCTATCACTTTCAAAAATATCTACAAAAAAGTAATAATTTGTTTTTTTAAATACTGGCATTACGGATGCCAATTTAAATTCATGAAATTACATGGAAACTTGAAAATAAAATGTTCTTGATGTTCATGTTCATATACATAGAATAGATAACAAACACATGTGTACAAGTGCTATGCTATTAATCAAGATCTATTGAACAAGTACTCACATTTGATTTTCTTAAATGTGGAAGAAAAGACATCACTCAAAAGAAGGCAGGCAGATTCATAAACTTAACAAGCAATTGCTTCCCATTAACATGGGATGAGAAAGATGAAAAAAATCTGATCAATTTTATTTACTCAAGTTCTCAATGTTAACTCAATAAAATAAATGAAATTATACTCACAGGTTCTTAAATATCACATTTTAAAATAGAAAGTGATTATGTCTGATAGTTATGATGTTAGGAGTGGGGTGTGTGTTTTATATGATATAGTTGTTGGTTTTTTAAAAATGACCCAATTTTTAAAAATAATATTGTATGAAAAAGTACTTTTGGCCTCCTACTCAGTAAATGCTATCTACCTACTTAAAGATACTTGTAGAATTATTAATAGCACTTGTAAGAAGGTAATTTAATAAAGTATGATCAAGAGAACTTAAGCTTTATATGCAATAACATGACAGTGAGAAAGATGATATAATCTTGTACTATTTGTGTAAGTGGAAACATTTTTTAAATGATTACATAAATATTTTTGAATGAAGATGCCACATAAATCAGTCTCAGATACCTTTACAGAGAATCAATTTTTTTTTAATTCTTAAATTATATTTTATTTGTTGACTGATTTCTGTATAATATAAAGTGGTCAAATAAAAAAATTTTAATTGCAAAGTTATCTTCTAAAGCTTAATATTTACGTAATAGCAATATTCATATATTTCACATCTTTGTATTCCTGAGAATGAAATCTTTAAGGAAGAAGTTTATGAAAAATTCTCTCAGTAAAGATTTTTTAAAAGTGTAAACAACACGAGTCATATATATGGACTACTGATCATGGAGAATACAGAATAGATTAAAATAACAAAAACAAGGCTTTGCTTTTTGAAGACAAAGAATTATCACATGCTAATTAACAAAAATTTGGATGTACCAGAAATAACAAAACAAATGTTGTGTTTTTCAATCACTTCTTAAGTGTTTTTTTTTTATTTGAAAAATTCATTATATTAATTTGTCACATTTGTACATTCATTGATCCCTCCTCCTCCTCCGTATCCCCCTCCAGTCAATCCATCTCCCATTTTTCTGCAATTTGTTGGTTGTTAAGTTGATGTTCAGTTGTTGGTTGTTTGGTCTGTACTCTTCCAATATGCAGTAAATGTGATTATTTTTTGTATATATATATTTATGTTTATATTACATTAGTCCAATATTGTGTACCTCGGGGATTTCCCACTTCACTAACATTTGTTAACTATCCTGATCTTTTGTGCTCTTCACCTCCTCCATATTCTTCCCCCTCCTCCTCTCTCTCTCCATGGGTCAGTGCCATTGGTTGTTTTATTTTTTCTTATTTGTCTGTTTTTCCCTGTATCCATCATATAAGTGAGACCATCCTGTACTTCTCTTTTTCTTTTCGACTTATTTCTGCAAGTATGAGTCTTTCTAGTTCCATCCAGGTTGATGAAAATGACACGTGTTTGTCCTCCTTGATGGATACGTAGTAATTCCATCATGTATCTGTACCACATATGTTTAGCCAATCGTCAGTTTTGAGGCATTTGGTTTGTTTCTAAATCTTGGCAATTTTAAACAGAGCTGCAATAAACATGCATGTACAGGTGTTCTTTTAAATTAGTGTTTTCATATCCTCTGGGTAGATCCCCAAGAGTGGGATTGCTGGGTCGAATGGTAAGTCCACTTCCAATTGTTTGAGGGTCTTCCACACAGTCTTCCATAGTGGCTGGACCAGTTTGCACTCCCACCAGCAGTGTAAGAGAGTTCTTTTTTCTCCACATCCGCACCAACATTTGTTGTCTGTTTTATTAATGTGGGCCATTCTTACTGGTGTAAGATGGTATCTCAGTGTGGTTTTAATTTGCATTTCCCTGATTATTAGTGATGTGGAGCATTTTTTCATATGCCTATTAGCCATCTGTATCTCCTCTTTGGTGGAGTGTCTTTTTAGTTC